>JARSSU010012702.1:0-31670 GCA_029619165.1 Eurosta solidaginis | reverse complement strand
GCAAATGTACTAAGGCGATGCGTTCCTGCTATAAATATTATGAGAGCACGCATTCTCTTCTGTGGATTTTCAATACAAGTTTTGCTTGTCTAAACGCCATCTCGTAATATAATTATCATAAGTACTAAGCAAGATATATCAAGGTATGACTGGAGAGCAATTGTGGAAGGGGGAAATTATTATAATAAAAACTTGCGCAAATCCCAATAAAAGGAGTATGCTGAATAGTCACATAGTAGTGATGAACGGCGTAAGCGTTTATTGGAAAAGCTTAAGGTTATTTTAATAGATGTATAGAACTGTACCATGTACAGCGAGAATAGCGAAATATTTACCAAAGACTACATGAATATTAGCTTAACATTTTTCAACTTATTACTTCAACCTCTTATTAGAGAGATCAACTGTGAGCAAATTTGGTGGCAGATTACTACTGCAGGCCACGAAATCAAGGAAAGGGGGCACGCCCCAGAGCGAGGCATTCTAATTTTCACGGCGGATTCGCGATAATATTGTAATCAAGAAGCGGACAAACTAGCTAAGTAGGTATAAAACTTTGAAGGTGTTTTCTTCCTCTTAGTGTAAGTGAGGCTCTCAACAACCGGCAAGTTAAACCAACCTAAGATAATATCAGCAATCATTTCGATTCACGTGTGGAGTTTTGGTTTTTATCACCTACCTTTGCGCTTGTAACGTAAAACTCATTTATCGTTGTCAACATCATTTCGAACAACTCATCTTTGTATTGTTCTCCAATATTAACGTTCTCTTTATCCTCCCATGCGATGCTCGCTGCATGTAACTGTGCTAAATGTGTAAGGAAGAGATTGCGATGTTTTTTTATATGGTTCGTCCTCTCTTAAATGGAGTAAGTTTAGATGAGAAGCGGTGAGATCTTCAAGCACTAACAAGTCTTTACGCGCATAATAGCACTCCGCGGAAGCTTCGTTGAGGCTAAAAAATAAGTTCCCCATTAGAATTCAAAACTCAAAAAATCATTTAGTTGATAATTTTGTTAGTCCACTTCGATGCTGGGGTCCATTTTGGAACTACCTTTTTAAATTCAAATTCAATCTCACCATATTTTTGCAAATTCGGTACAATTTTTGTGTAAGCATAATACTCTTTATGAAAAAAACGTTTACGTTCACACTCCTCTCGTTGAAATCATTTTCTTTGGTATAGATTTACGGAGTAACATAATTCTTGAACGCCGTCAGTACAGCCCTGCGTGATTGGAACGCCAATTACTTTCTATTGTTGTATATTCTTCAAATCGACTCACCGGATCTTCAGTGTTTATGTAAAGCTCATAATATTCACCCATAAAATCCACCAATTCATCAGAAGCTTTACAGAGTACATAGTCTATGATTTTTAATCCCATCCTCATGTTTAAGCAATAATGATTTTTTTTACAATTATTTTGCATTCTTTCGCACTTAAAATTTTTCCATCCATTTCATAGACAACCTTTTACTACACTTGCCAATTGAAGACTATCGTTGCTGGGAAACAAATATTACCTATCAGAGATTCACGTTTGAGTAAATGATCGTGTCTGTTTACAGGGTTTTCCAAATGAGAACTACATATTCGTGCACACATAGACAGAAAATAATAATAGATGAAACAAGCGTACTCAGGTTTGGATCGCACAAATGCGGAATATAAAAGGTACTGGTCCCTGAAATCCGAGCTATGACGCCTAACAAAAGCTAGCATTGCATACGACTTAGAAATGCAACACATTTTTATGACTAAAAACGAAAACTTCGAGTCAAATATTACTCCCAAGTCCTTAATTTACACTAACCCGCAACAGGGGCGAGTTTGATATTTGATACACGGTATCATCATGTCGAAAAGTTATTGAAAGCACTTTTCAAGGTTAAGTGATAACCGATTATTATCCATACACCAACCCTTCACACATACCACTTACCACTCCCTCTATCCCGCCCCTGTAGTACCCTACGCTATTTTTACCTGCCCCCAACATATTCCAGTTATGTTCTACACTAAGATTTTTTCTTTCCTACGTAGACCGCATATATACCGAAACATTTTTATAGATTACGAGCTAGATGAGAATATGGCTAATGATATTATCTCGCAAGGAGCATACTGACAAAGTAGCATATTAAGAGCGGCATTACCTACATACATAACACAGCCAAAAACATAGACAAGGTATAACCTATCGATATATCACCACTAATGTGGAACACCAGAGTCCACTCTAGACTCATGTATGTGGAAAAGCTACACACAAGCCTCGACTCGAGACACGCAACGCAATATGCTTACATCGTGATTCGTGGCCGATAATATTGTATTTTACAATTCGATAGCGAAAAAACGACCTGAAAAGTCTTTGTTTGCATTAGTCATGACTTCGCGTTGTCGACTTAATCACCATCCACTGATCGACCTGAGTATGAACATTTCTCAGCTCTCTGAGAGCGCGTGAAATTGCGCATTTATTTATACTATTGGCCATAGATACCATCATGCTCAAATCAAATTTGGGCATTCCGAATATTTTTGTTTTGTGGTAGGTATTTACATGCGTAAAAGTTTAATTCCTATAATTTTCACTCCGACAAACATCTGGACAGTATGTCAAATGGCGATATCAAAAAACTCGAATTTTGTCAGATTACACCGCAAGAAAAATAACTCATTTTTCACCAGTGGAAAATTTATCAGTAGACAACACCTTTCATCGAAGGGCTGCACACGCCCTACACGGGTTTAATTTGCAGCAGCTTATACGATGGTGAACAAGTACAGCGTTCTATCAAGTCTTCGCATTGATGTAATAGGGTGCATAAATGGCCCGCGTTTTGTGCGAGCGTTGCAACATTCACACTATTGACAGCTGAGATAATTGTAGAGTCATACGTATAGGTATAACGACAACATGCTATAATTAACAGCCTTTGCGACGACAACGCAGATACTTCACAAGTGATCTCTAATTCGTAATTTCTAATAAATTGTTGCTGTTTTGTATCCTATGTGGATCTATACATATAGTATAGTGCATAAAATGTAGAGCAAGCATACAGATGAGGTCGCATACATAACAGGACAGTGTCAAACTCAAGAGACGCGTGTCATATGTAGAGTTCGTGGATCGCATTATGTCGCAGTCTTATGGTATTGATCGCGACCGTACCGCAGCGCAACAAAGCAAGCACGCAATCGAAATATATATTTCATCCATTTTATACTTATCGTGATCGTATACTCACCCAAAATATTCTCCAAACGTTGCCTTTTTATAAATTTAATAAGTTTTTATCACCGTACTTGCAGATTTATATTGCCAAACATAATGAAGCGAGACGGATATACTTGAGATGTTTTCTTTGTGTAGCTTGAATATTAGGACACTCTATAGCCACATCTGTATGTTCAAAACCCATTCTTAGGGAAACGAATAGAGCTTTTGCATTATTGCCATATTAGATAAAAAATGTGTAATGTTCACAAACTCGCGATGGTTACTAGGATATGCTTTCTGATTTCACTTCTCATCAGCGATAGCTTTTTCGCGGAGTCTGAGCATTAGAACTCGATATCTCAACATTCATATCAGTGCACAAGGGCATGAGCCCTTTAGAGCTTAATGCGGACACATCATATGAATGTGCACCGGTCGGCTCTCGCTGGAACAATTGAGTCGCTAAAGCCTAGCCTTTTATGTTCTATACGTTTATCACCATGTAGGCACATACACTCTGTATGTAGTATATTCCTAATAGTGATGGATATAGATTTTTAGGCGCGCTTTGATAAGCCTTGAGTACATTTGTTCGGAATTTTTTTACAGCTATTTGTTGGGTTTTTGTTTTATAATACTTCCGCTGTACTATTAGTATCAATAGCAATACGATAATGTATTTATAGACGAGCTTAGCTACATATTGTTTTTATACAATGCGTTTAAATTGTTATTGATTGAATGTTGCGAGATTCGAGTTCAATAGCTCAGCTCCCGAAAAGCTAGCCTGATAAGAAGCCGTGAATTCGGAACATGTCCTAGTACCATCGCTCGTTGTAAACTTGAGCAATCTTTCTCTAATATCACTACACAACAGCTAAGGAAGCGCTAAGCACAGTTCGGGTGTGTAACCGAACATTACATACCAGTTAGCGAGCTATGAGAGACAAGTAAGGCGAAAATCACCATGTTAGTAAAAAGACCTAGGGTAACCCTGCGCATGTGTTGCTATGGCCATGTGTAGCCAATGCGGAAGCGTATTAAAGAGTATTTTAAGAGGAGTGCTGAGCCATCAGTTCTATAGATGGACGCCATTTAGGGATATCGCACATAAAGGCTCGGACAGCGCTGATCATAAAACTAGAATATATGATTTGTACGATGTGGGTATCAATGAAATGTGTGTATGCACAATTCTATATTTAAAGCGCAAGTGGCCTATAAGTTCCTATAGGTGGACGCCTTTCGATCTATCGCCATAAGGTCGCCGACCAGGGTGACTCTATAGATTTGTTGCACTCATACTGCGTGTATCAATGAAAGGTGACATTCATGAATATTTCAAGCGGAGTGGGCCTTAGTTCTCATAGGTGCGACGCCACTTTGGTGAATAATCGTATAAAGTAGGACGCACGGTATGACTCTAGAATGCGTTTGCTACAAGTATGGGTCATCAAACGACAGGTGTTAATAGTGTTTTAAAGCCGAGTGGGCTGGGCCTTAGTTCTAGGTAGCCGCCTGTCGGCGCATATCGCCATAAACGTGGACTGACCAGGGGATGACCTAGGCAAAGCGTTGTACAATCATGCGCGATATCAATGAAAGGTGTTAATGAGTATTTAAAACTGGAATGCCCGGCCTTAGTCATCATAGTAGTGACGCCCTATTGTCGAGATATCGCCATAAACGCATAGACATGGGGTGACTACTAGAATATGTTAGTAGCACGTATATAGTGGTATCAATTCAAAGGGCCATCGATTTGATCCATATTAATGAGTATTTTAAAGGTAGTGAGGCATTAGTTATGATAGAGTGTATACGCCTTCGAGATATGCGCCATAATAGGCTGTGCAGCGCCAGGGCGTGACTCTAGAATTTTTTACGCTCCGACAGCAATCTATGTAATCAAATCGCAAAGGTCGTATTAGATGTCAAGATTTTAAAGGGAGATGGCACTTAGTTACTACAGACAGCAGTGCTATAGCCTTTTCGAGATATCGCGATAAAGCGATGGGCCAGACCCGGGTGACTCGTAAGAATTTTTTGTGTACGATAGGGGTATCAAATGAAAGGTGATGTGTAATGAGTATTTATAAAGCCAGGCGTGGCGCCTTAGATATCTATAGCGATGCAGACGCCATTTCAAGATGATCGCCATAAAGGTAAGCGTCACGCAGGGTTGGCTGACAGACTACTCAGACAATTCGCTTGTACGATTAAAGCATGGATATCGGACTATCAATTGCAGCGTGCTATAATGATGATTTTAAAATACGGAAGGCCTATAGCTTCTATATGTGAAGACGCCCTTATGATTCGAGATAGTCGCGCATAACTGCCTGCAGACCGACGCGTGATCTCGAGATAATGTGTTGATGAACGATATGCGCGTTCACAATCTAAAGCTATGCTATGCAGGCGAACCGTTGTTAAAAGGGAGTGGTAACCAACTCTAGTTGATAATCACTAGTGATGCCAGATCGAGATATCGACCAACAATAAGTGCAGACCGAATGGAGGCTGATCCAGAACATCACTCTGTCGCAGAACCGCGTCACTCTGCTCAAAGTATCATATTCCCATATATATGTCACATACATACTGACAGTCATCTTCCAAGATTCCATAGCCGACTTATTCGATTATACCGCACCTGCAAACTATTTGATATATCATCTACATAACTCTCAAACATAATGCCGTATAGGGACAGTGTCACAAACTATGTTTTCAGGCAGTTAATTTGTCTCCACGTACGTTAAAATTAACAAAGTTATATAGTCTCCTCAGCGCCTCAATTAGACAATACACATTACCATTTAAGCTCATACCAACTTTGTTCTGACGTATTTAGTATGGATAATTATGCGCATGTATTTCATTTTTCACGCCTAATTGTCGAAATCGCAAAAAAGGAGGCAACAGGGATCATAAATCGCATGTCCATACTGTGCATAATTTTATCAGACAATACAAATGTGATGAGCATTCAGATAGTACAGCTGACTGAGTATCAGCTAAGAGAATATCGATTTTAATTGCTCAACGTATCGTAGTGACCGGCTCCCAGTAGCGCCGCGAGGACAGCGGTCGAGACTGCTACAGCGTATAAAACACAATGCGCGCAGTGGACACCCGTAAAACATTCCTGATTTTAATGCCGCACTGTTTCAAGAAACAGTTATAATCTCGTCCCTAGAATAACTAGCTCTACTCAATTTTCACAGGACTGCGTAAGTATCTGTTCGACTTACTTCGGATTAAGCGCATACTAAGAATGTATCCTAGACAAATTAAATGAAAAAGGGCGGAGCCACGCCCATTTGAAATTTTCTTTTATTTTTGTATTTTGTTGCAACATGTCATTACTGGAGTTGAATTTTGACATATTGCTTTATACTGTAAAGATTAACTTTTCTTTTAAAATTTGAATTTAAAAAATTTTTTTTAAAAAGTGGGCGTGGTCGTCGTCCGTTTTTTTAATTTTTATTAAGCAGACATATAGTAATAAGAGTAACGTTCCTGCCAAATTTCATCATGATATCTTCAACGACTGCCAAATTACAGTTTGCATAACTTCTAAATTACCTTCTTTTAAAAGTGGGCGGTGCCACGCCCATTGTCCAAAATTTTACTAGTTTTCTATTCTGCGTCATAAGTTCAACTCACCTACCAAGTTCATCGCTTAATCCGTATTGGTAATGAATTATCGCACTTTTTCGATTTTTCGAAATTTTCGATATCGAAAAAGTGGGCGTGGTTATTGTCCGATATCGTTCATTTTAAATAGCGATCTGAGATGAGTGCCCAGGAACCTACATACCAAATTTCATCAAGATACCTCAAAATTTACTCAAGTTATCGTGTAACGGACAGACGGACGGACGGACGGACATGGCTCAATCGAATTTTTTTTCGATACTGATGATTTTGATATATGGAAGTCTATATCTATCTCGATTCCTTTATACCTGTACAACCAACCGTTATCCAATCAAAGTTAATATACTCTGTGAGCTCTGCTCAACTTAGTATAAAAACCATTGTATAAAGCAATATGAGCAAAGCTCGCTAATTAAATACGAATGAACTTTTGTTTACAATCGAATGAACTTCAAGACCCATTCTTGGAAACGAATGAACTTTTGTTTACAATCGAATGACCTTCAAGACCATTCCTGGAAACGAATTGAGAGAGAATAAATGTTTCGTATCAGGTCATCAGTGTTCACCTCCCCCGCTGGATACTCAGCTACTTGTACGGCCATACGAATGAAGAAGAGAGAAAGCAGCATATGCAAGACTATCTGGACTATTATTATGCCGAGTTTGAAGCACGCTTACGTACATTAGCGCTACCCACTGGATATTATGACTAAATCTGCGTTTGTGGAGGAGTGTCGACGGGCGCAACTTCCGGCTTTGATTCTCATTGCCATTACCAACCCTCTTACGTTGATCCCCGAAGGTTTATCAAACAAATTGCGACAAGATAATAATGAAAAATTCTATTACTACATGAATGTCGATCGCAATGAATTGTTTGAAAGGGTAATGGCAATCGATCCTACCTACATTTCGAAAATAATGTGGCCAATTGAAGAACTTATAGAACATTTGTTGAATAATCAAGGTCTTAGTTAGTATTTTTATGTATTAGGTAAATTTGACTATATATATAATATATATATTATATACAATGTATATTACAACAAGGATTGAAGCATTTCATCAACACACTCAAACATATAGTCCTTAAATTTATCATCCACTTCCAGAAGTTCAAGTACTTCTTTAACACGATCAACATTAGTATAGCGATAAAAAACGTCTGGATGATTCAATTTTAAATTTTTCAAATAATCACCCGGCACACGTAATATTGTCGCTGAAATACAATTATAGAGTGCACCCCACAATTCCAGCGCTTTTAATGATTTCTCAAACTCTACGCGACTTATTTCTTGCTCCGGCTCAAGTTCCTGTTGCTTAAGCTCATCGGCAAAGTAACGGTAATATGTGTCATAACACCAGCCTTTCATTGTATACCTTTGCTCCGGTGTTATATTCAGATAGACAACCATGAGCACATCAATCGCTGGAGGGCTATAGCGTGCAAGTTGATAGTCGACCAGTACCACCGATACTTTGTCGGGTTGAGATTTGTGATAGAACAAATTGCCACTCCAGAGGTCGCGATGGCAAAATACGTTGCGATAGTCATTTGATGGATTCATCATTTCATAGACAGTATCCAGTTTGCGCGGGAGACTTTCGGCAATGAAGTTTTGTAGCTCATTGCTTTGGTATTTGGGATGAATACGTGCGACAGCTAAAATGGCCTGTAGTTGAAGAAAATCAAGAATTAAATAAAAATGAGACACACATTTCTGGGCGATATTGAGATCTTTTCTAACAAGGTCTATATACAAGTGTGGCGAAGATTAGAAATTAAGATATATTGAATTTTTTTCTGGAAACTTTTCGTGATTTCAATTATAGCTATAGATATCTAACAGCGTCAGAAAATAATTTATAAAATCAGTGTTAAGAGATGAGACTTCAGCGTAAAAGACCACAAAAGTGTGTTGCTATCACGGGTAATCAACATAAAATATATAGAGTGCTCAATATGGGCTTGTTACTCGGGAAAAAACTCTGCCAAAAAATGTCGAAGCTCTGCAGAAGTGATACACCTTGACTTAAAGCTCAGAATCGAATGTTGGCGAAGTAAGTCAAACATCCATCCTGATGCCTAGCTGTCCGAGAAAAAATATATTCTCACGGTGTAATCTATAAATCTTTAAATTAAAGGTTAGCTATGTGAGATGGTTATTCTCAATTAATGTGAAGGAATCGTTAAAAGGGGTGTGGCGATTCGCCAACATGTGGGAAAAGATTATATTATTGTTGTTAGCATAGTAAAATTTAAAAACCAATCAGTCGATTGAGATATTTCTTTTTTGTATTAAGAACTCAATTTCATTCTAGTTTTTTAAGCAAAAATGACATTTTCTCCAAAAAACAGTTTGCGTGTTTGTTCGCTTGAACCAAACGTTTAAACTAGTTTCCATCGAGCACATATTACCACACCAATATGTTATGATCACATTCAAGTGTACATGTATATTTAGTTTCATACACAACAAAATATTAAGACGGGAAACATATTAAATATACTGTTCTATTTAAACTTCTAAACTAAAGTAATACATATTCGTATGCTTCTAGCAAATATGTATAATTCGCCTATGGACTCCAAAACTACTGTACGCTGAATTTACTAGAATAGATAGCTGCATGGAAACCCGGGAGTGTTTGTTATGACGTTTCTTCCCGCGAAATGTTCCAAGCGTTTGATTTGCTTAAGATTTTCTGGCTGCAGATTTTGTTTATTCGCAAAGCCCTGTTTCAGAATTTATTGAAATTCTAAAATTCGGGTCTAAAAGCCCTACCTTAAATTTACTGCAAAAACCCCTTTTCCGACATAAAATCATAAATATTAAGCTTCGATAGAGCATTAGTGAAAAATAGGGAGAATTTGAAACAAATTTCTAGATAGGGTGTTCTTCGATCGAATCATGTGACAGAGTGCGAAAGAGGTAGTAGGGTAGGGATAAGAGGGACGGGGCGGAACACCTGTGGAGAAGGATGAAGAGAAGGAAGGAAAGGGAGAGAAAAGGAGAAGGAAGCATCAATCCATAAGAAGAGTGAGACGTAGAATGAAAGGGAGAGAGAAGGATAAAGATGGAGACGGAAATGAAAAGGGACGGGAGTGAGATAGAAAAAAGATGGTAAGATATTAGGAGAAGCAGAGAAAAAGGAGCGGCAGAAATCAGATCTTTTTAAAGGCATATAACCAAGCCCTCTAACATAATAAATTTAAAGTTTACATAGGAAAGTTAAAGATGAGAAAGTTATAGGATCTCCGTGAACACGAAAAAATTCCGATACGATAAAAAATATACCGCCTTGAAACCAAAAATAGGTCGCTGCTTATAAGTCCACATTGATACGGAATGAAACGAGGAATGCGTGAAATCGGCGACCAGGTAACCGATACCCAGAGAGTGCTTAGATTGTAGAGGCAACACGTATCTCCTTTATAATTGGAGACAACCAAGCCAAGTACGCAAATCGAACCCAGTGACACATTCTATCTTACCCCTCTTTGAAGAGGCGCGTTACTTAATATATTGCGTCAAATCACTATAATCGAATATCTGTTTATTGCTTGAAAGAGAAGACAATAAGACCTCATGTTAATATAGATATAAAATTTCTGATATTGACAGATAACTGGGGCTTACGGTAACATATTTTAACCGTCTTTACTGCTCTCCTTCGTTCTTCTTACCTTAACACCAGCAGTGTAGAAACGTACATTCGGCGATACAGTCATCTCTCGCAATACATCCTTCAATGCTCTCCAATATTCACTTGATATTTCACTTCATATATAATACTACACGCATGCATAGTCGCTAATGATTTGAACAACATATCCATTTGGGATTTTGTTAGAAATTCTCCTGGATTTTGTATGGGCTCATATCCATATCGGCAATGTTTTGCATAACGAAAAGATCATGACGAGTGAAATAACATTGCGCACACCAAATAGTCGGAGCTGAAATAGAAAGCATAAACAATTTTTGCTGTTATATCGGCCTACTGATTTATAATATCGCGAGTTAATATCGAGCTCAAGGCCTAACAATAATTTTTTATCATTATTATTGTTATGATAACTTTTTTCTTAATTGAAAAAATTTTTAAATTAGAATAGAAGAAAGAAAAATTTAGACAACGGCCAAAGCTCGTTGTATAGATCCATTTCGGGAATGCTAAATTCCTTCATCGGCAACGTTTAGGCGCCCGCTATACCATTCAGCCATCACAGCGGTTTTTTGTTTGTCTTCATTAATCCTACTTCTATTCTGTTCGTGCCAATTGATATTCACAACACTGCGACATCTGTTGCAGAATGGATGTGACAATTTGACTTGTTTGATGGCAATGCTGCATAAAGTGAAAATGGCTTTAGGTATTACAAATGAACCAATAAACAGATCCCGCATTTAAAATGAAAGAGCAAAATAATCATAGTTGCTGGGAAATAAATTTTCTCGGCGTGACGACATGCTTTTGGGCGAGATTAAGCGAAGGCGAGAGGTGCACATGATCGACCCAGCGGGAAAGGCGTGGGTTCAAGCGCGGGGCTGTAAAGTGTCGAAGATTATGTGTAGGTCTTACAACCTTAGACTAACACAGTTGCTTCTATCATTAAAAAGAGAGGACTGTAGACTCATGACGAGTATTCTGACTGGACACTGCCTTCCGGCGTCACATGGCTTTAAATTAGGCTTGGTCAGTGATAGCAGATGTAGGAAGTGCGGGTGGAGGAGGAAGCGATCGAGCACGTTCTGTGCTCGTGCCCTGCATTTGCCAGGCTAAGACTCCAGCTATCAGGAGTGATACAGCTGTCAGATCTAGAAGCAGAAAGTGGCTTAAGTCCTAGGAAGCTTCTATATTTGCCAAGAGGACGGAGTTATTTTATAACATAGGTCCTGGTTTTTGATAGGGTTTTTTCAATTTGGTCGTTAAAACAAACTTCTGGTAATACTACGGACTCAATCAGTCTATGTGAGGTCCTCATGGACCGGCCAGTTCAACCTACCTACCTACGATACGCTTTTTATAACATGTTTCATTGCTGACGCAGTGTTCAGACTTTATTCCAATGGGAGTATTTTGCTCTGCCCTTACCTCCTAAATTTTTTATTTAGGTCGAGTTGAAACTAAATAATATTACTACCTAATATTTTTTGGTTGAAGTTTTCATTGCATACGTATGAAAAGCTGATTGTTTACAAGTGACGATTGGATGAAATTTTTTTACGTGAATTCATTGTTCGTGTCTTAAGACATGTTTGTTCTCATTTTACTCACAGTTTTTGTACTTTTTTCGTACGGAATGAGAACAGAAGGAGTAAAATGTAAGTAAAAAATGTATCCGGACGCGATCTGTAAATCCTGCCAAAATTCAACATATGGCACTTCTTGAATTTTTATATAAAAATGAAGTACGTTGAGTCAGCCAGGTCAGCTAACCCGGTTTTGCGATAACAGTCGCCAATTGGGAGCACCAAGCGAGGTCAAATCTTCCTCCAACTGTCTCCCCAACTCAGTGAAGGTCTTCTCTTTCTTCTGTTTACAAACTGGCGGAGCGTATTCGTTCATCCGCATAACATGACCTAGCTAGCGTCGTCATATCTGCGAAAAGCTCATATAGCTCATCATTATACCTCCTTCGATACTCGCCGTCGACTTCACGGATAGGACTATACATCTCATCTCATATTCTCTCGACACCTTCCATGATTCCGAGCCATACATCAGGGCAGGTATGATGAGTGACTTGGTGAGCGTGAATTTTGTTCCTCGAGAGAGAACTTTAGTTTTTTTTTCAATTGCCTAAAGAAGCACTTGTTGGCAAGAGTTATTCTCCGTTTGATTTCTAGGCCGACATTGTTTTTGCTTTTAATGCTGCTTCCCAAATAGACGAAATCCTTCACAGTCTCGAAATTATATCCGCCAACAGTGACGTGGCTACAAAGGACACTATGACAGCAAGTACTTCGTCTTGTCCACATTTACTGCAAGACTCACTTTTTTTGCTTCTTTAGCTTATACCAACTCTTCGCCTCCATGCCCGGCGGGTATTCCGTCATTACTTGGCACCTTGTGATTTTTTAGCCGTGATATTGTCATCCTCACTTCGCCATAGTTGGATGCCGGAGCATGTTTTTTCACCATCGCCGATCGGGGTATCGGGTTCGTCTTCCCCCACACTGTGTACATCGCCATTATCATTCCTACAGGACTCTGCCCAGGTCTTGAAATCTTCTGTCAATAAAAAAGAATGAAATATGTATGGGAACCCGCAAAAAAATTATAATAATATTTCTAGTTGTTCGCCCGCTTTTAAAAAGAAAGAAATTTAATTTTTACTCCGGCGTAGTCCTTTACTCAGGTAACAGCTTTAAATACTCCAACACTAGTAACGAAATATGAGAGAAATGTAATAAATCGAAAAACTTCAAAAGCGCTACGTCATCAAACTTTTTTTCAAATTCGATTACAAGTACAACAATTCCAGAATTCGGGATCTTGGCTCATTTGTTTATGGGTATTACACATCGGATCTCATGCATAAAAAGAGAGCATTCGCTTAGACCCAATCTTCTGAGCATTGTAAATCTTACCAAGTTGCGCTGATCGCTGGAAATTCGCACATTCACACGCACAGTTCTCGACTCAGTTTCAAAAAAAACTTTAGATTATTTAGCTCAACTTTTATAGTGAGATAATCCTTACGAATTTATGTATATAGAATATATAAGGCGTCTTTGTTGTTATTAAAACAATATTTTTATTTATATTAAAGATTTTCTTTTTTTTTAACTTTGAAAAAACTCCGAACACCATTCCTTCGTTATATTCATTCGACTGCCTATTTCACTGCCTTCACTCTATTCGCAACATAACCTCATTTAAGCTGCCAAAGTATATCGTAAACAATGCTTCTGGGTTCCTGTTTCTGTCGCTTAAAAGAACAAACTTAAAGAATCTAATCTAATTTTGAATTTTTTTCCGACTTATCTGGAACTCTAGAGCTATTAAAAAGGTAATCAAAAAATTGTTTATTACATTTTTTGCGAAAATGTTTAACTTTTCGAGTTCAAATTCTTTTTTTAGTTTTAAGATTTGTATGCAAAATTTGCAATTGAATGATTTTAAATTCAAATTTTTCAAATATATTTTATGAAAATTTCTAATTGTTCCTCTAATTTATTATGTTCGAATGAAAGCAAAACAATATCAATTGTGAGTTACTAACGGCAGAACATGGATGTTAAAATCCCAATTATAGTTTTTCTTTGTAGGCATGTACGGAGCAGATTTTTCAATATTTGCATTTGCTACTCCAGAGTAGCAGTAGTAACGAAAAATATGCTCTGCATAGAGCATAGAGCAGAGCGCACAGAAAAGGGGCTCTGCTATGAGCTACGTAGTATTTTAGAGCCGGACAAATAGCAGGATAAAAACTCCAAACAAAATTTCATTTGTAGTGGAGCGATAACAAAAAAATAAATGTATTCCTTTTTCTCTGTTAGGCGTTGTTATGTAGAACTCTCTTTTTTGTTTTTGGAGCTGTTTAAGCATTGTAATGTTGTTGTTTTTGGACTTGTGGTTTTATATGACGGTCTTTAAGTCGTTGTTGTAGTTTCTTGTTTTTGTTGCTATTTTATAGTATTGGGACACTCGCCTCCGTTCTGTAGATAGATAGTAGAGCGAAAAAAAGACAAAGTGTTGTATAACAATGACCAACAGAGTAAATAGCATTTACTTTTTTTTGCTATCGCTCAACTACAAATAGTTCGTAGTTTTTATCCAGCTACTTACTCAGCTCTAAAAAACGACGTAGCTTATAGCAGACCCAAAGAAATGCGATAACTTTTTCATACTACGGCTCTGCTCTATGCTTTGTTTATGTTCAGAGCCGGAGCTGTAGCAAAGCATATTATTCAGTCTGAAGTACGAAATGAAAATTTCATTGTTTTCTGCTCTAAACAGGCCTACATAGAAAAACCAATCTGCTATTTGCTCTGCTCTGAAACAGGACGTAGACCATAGCAGAGTCCAAGAAATGTTATCAATTTTGTATGCTACGACTCTGTTCTATGCTCTATTGATGTTGAGAGCCGTAGCAAGTCAGAAAACTCCAAATCGTAAAAGCATTTTCAATTACTGGTTTTACATACATTTTGTCTTGGAAATTTTTAAATTTCTCGACTGTTTTCAAACATTTTAAAATATGTTATTTTTAGTCTGAAGATGAGAACTTATTTTTCGTGTTAAAGGCCCTAGAACTATTGTAAAGGTGGGTATTTTATTTATACTCTTATATACATACATACTCAATTTTCGCAACTCATTCAAGAGTCGTTCATAGATCGCTGCTTCTTTGACTAGCATTCCGCAACCTTCAATAAACGCTGTCATTTCGGGATTTTGATAAGGTAATGATTTTATGAACATCCGTGTCTTTTTTATCTCATTCGACTGAAAAGATAATAAGAGTTGAAAAAATATTTTTTGAGTCTTGGATGGAAACAATGTATTTTCTTTACGTATACATTAGGGTGGTCCCTATTAATCAAATGAACGACTTTTTTCGGTTTTACCCCACTTCAGACGGCAATAGCTAGGTCCAAAATATCACATATAATTTTTGGTCCCTGTAGCAAACGGTTCAGAGGTGTCGCACGCAAAAAATTTAAATATATTTGTATTTTTAATACCAAAATCCATAAAACTATTGTTGACGATATTACACAAAATTTTTGGTCCAGAGTGCAACAGTTAAAGCATGTTGTACAGGGATACAAACTCATATTAAATTAAGAAGGCTAACTATGTGACGGTCCGAGAGAAAAGGCCCCTACTTCCAGTGCCGCTGATTTTACACTACGAGTAGGTATATGAATCGTAGGCGCTAGCCTTAGCATCCATCCCTTATACGGCGCAATTACTGTCGACTTTGACTGCTTATAACTCAAAAAGTGATAAAGATAAAATCTCCGGCTTTTAATAATTCCTATAACGAACTTTGTTGTTGTTGTAGCAGTGCTTCGCCCCATTCAATAGGTGCGACCCATCACAAATTGTCATCAATATTCTCTAACGGAAGTCCAAGGAAACTTGCTGTTTCAACAGGGGTGGACCATAATGAGAAGGGTATTAGAGGCGTTGGTTCCACATTACAGTTAAAGAGATGGTTGGTTTCATGTGGGGACACATAACAAGCGGATCATACATTTTGTATGTCGGGGTTGATTCTGGATAGGTAAGAGTTTAACCTGTTACAGTATCCAGATCGAAGTTGAGCTAGATTGACTCGTGTTTCCCTGGGGAGTGTGCGTTCCTCTTCCGCAAGTTCTTTGAGTACTGTATTCACCGGGCAATTCCCGGCATAAAGGTCCGACGCCTGTTTGTGGAGTTCACTGAGGACCTGTTTGTTTTTTTTGGCTTCATACGACTGAGTTCTCAGGTGCCGTATTTCCTCAAAATGCTTACGGAGATGAGACCTTAAGCCCCTGGGCGGTGTTGGCTCATAAATAAGATGTCTGTTGGGATGCCCAGGTTTTCTGGTTATTCAACAGGAACTATTTGTTTAGCATCTCATTTCTCTCCCTGATGGGGAGTATTCTCACCTCATTATGTAGATGGTGTTCTGGGGACATAAGAAGGCGGCCGTGGCGGTTCTGAGAGCAGTATTTCGGCAGGACTGTAGCTTCTTCCAAAGAGTAGTTTTGCTGATCACTTTATCGCCAAGGCGATAGAAACTTTGTCATTGTGCTTAGTCGGATTCGATAGAGACTTTACGGTGGACCAAAGCTTACCTACACCGGCAGAGAGGTTACAACCGCTTAGGTGCTCCACCCATTTCGCCCGTTTGTGTTCATCCACAAGCAATCTGATGCGTTGGTTTATATCCCTTATTTGGGGGGGTCGCCGGGATCGAGCTTTTATAAGGTCACGTTCTCTCGCTAAATTTGGGGCCTCTGCCGGAAAGTGAGGCCGAATTTCGGGATTTCTACTGGCGGGAATGAAGCGAGCCGAGGCGGATTCGATGACCTTGCGGAAAGCACACTCACCTTGACGAGCATCAGTCGGGATAGAGAGGGCAGCAAAGCGGTTATCTGTAAAGGATTTGTATTCGTCCTACTTTCCTTTTTTAAAGTTTATGAAAGTGCGTTTCTCTGTGCCGATAAAGTCAGCGTTGCGCTCGAGCGAAATAAGTATAGGCAGGTGGTCGGATGCCAATGTTCCCATCGGCTGCCAGTTGACGCAGTTTACGAGTCCTGCGCCCACGATTGATATATCCGGCGAACTGTGACAGCTTCCTACCATACGTGTGGTGGCGTCTCCGTTTATTGTGCATAACGTCGTTTCTTCTATTTGATCCGTCAACATCGCACCCTTACTGTCTGCTGCAAGTTTGAATGCTCGTGATCAGCATTGAAATCGCCTAAAATAATGCCAGTGAGTAAGGCGCTGATGTTAGGGCGGTATCCACTGGGCAACAGGTGGCAGGAGGGATGTAGATGTTGATGATATCTAGGTTTGCATCGCCTGACCGGGCAGATAAGCTTGATGTTCTAAGACACTGTCCCAGCGGCCGATATCGGGATCAAATATATGATATTGCACTGAGTGGTGTATGATAAACGCGACTCCGTCTCCATTTCCGCCTCTCGCGATCTTTTCTGTGGACATTATACCCAGAACAGGTCTGCAGAGCAGATCTTGCTGTGAGTTTAGTCTCTTGAATCGCATCAATGCGGATGTTTTGCCGCTTCATGAAATCGACTATCTCCATGATCTTCCCAGTTAATCCATTACAGTTTAACTGCAGAATTCTGAAGTGCAACGGGAGAGACGTCGTCACTCTGGGAGTAAGTGGACGGGTGACTACGCCTGGGTTGTGAAAGGCTAGGCCGCAACTGCTGTTGTGGCCCTAGGACTGGACGTCCTTGGGTAAGCATTGGGGTACCCGGTGTATTGGGGTTTGCGACTTGGCAACGTGGCGAAATCAAAACCTTCAGGGGGTTGCCGTCGCGGAGATCAGAACATCTAGGAAAGTGGCACCGTCCAAGGCAGGAGCTACATTGGGCGGATGTCGCAAACATATATATTCTGTGGTGGCAAACCGTGCAAAAGGAGGTAGGAACTAAGAGTCTGTTTCCCTGACCTGCACGATTGCTGCCGGAAAAGAGGGTGGAAAAGAGGGGGGAAAAGATGGGGGAAGGGGCTGATGCTCGGCATTGCTATTAAATTCTACTACGGAGATAATAGTTATGAGTTGGAGAGGCCGTATGAGTTGGTGGTGCCGTGGGGCGCGAGCAGCAGCGGGTACTTGTTGTGGCTTGCTGAGCAGCGGGGCTGCTGGAAGGTAGTGGGGGGCGCTAAGGCGTAGACTACGGGACGCCCTCGGGAGTGAACAGCAAGGAGCCACAAAAGATTTATAAAAGTTACGTGGACACCGGGTTTTGGGATCAAGCCCAGAACAACCTGTCCGATGCAACCATCCCTTGCACGAGACACATTGACAAGAGTATGAGCGTCCTAAAAAGATTCTTTTCCGGCAGACGCAGCAAAACCATTTCCCAGGACGGGGGGCAGGAGACGGACCCGGATTGGGTTCGATACCTTGAGGGAGCAAGAAAATATGGAGCAGTCCCGCTGCAAGGCGCTGCTGTGAGGATGACAATTTGTGGGAGGGACGCAACAAATTAAATGGGGTTACACTGAAATGACAGTCCCTTGGTCGGGAAAAATCCCGAGTAGCTCCGGTACATAGAACAGACTGCCTTGGAAAGCGACTAAACGTACTTTCATTTATAATAAATCGAAAAAAATTAATCTTTTGAGGTCTTTTCTAGCGGAGTGTCACATGTATTAAAGTCTGAACTTTAAACACTTTGCGGCACTTCTTAACCGCGTCCATTCTAGGCCAAAATATATGTGTTGCATTTTTGACTTGAAATTACCATTCGAATTGGTGAAGCTGGAGGAAACCATATGTTTGTGATACAAGAACAACTCTAGTACAAATTATTTTTTAGCTCTCATGAAAACTTTTCCACTATCTAACATCTCGGGTAGGCCATAAAACGATCATGCGTATCTATCTTATTTAACTCCCACCCTTCCCACTTCTTTCTTTTCAACCTTCTTTGCATACCGTCAGAGGTATGTAAATTAGTGTAATTAAGTTGACTAACTTCTACTAGTAACCCATGGCTTTAGAGATCAGAAACTTGCATTCTCATAGTTTGTCAATACTAAGTAGCAAGCCTAATCTATTCCAAGTACATATGCTTGACAGATACTCGCTAAGTTTAGGAGACAATCGAGGAGTGTAACTTGTAGCTGTTCGAAGATGACGTCTGCTCCGACGCCTCAGTCCCTAAGGGGCCCGTCGGTGCGAAGTTATATGATGCCCTCCTTACATATCATGTCGTCTCCCCGGCCGCGTCTCAGGAGAAATATCACCCAAAGTTCTGGCCAAAGTTCAATGTGGAAAAAAATAGTATGTTTTCCTGCTGCGGTGACTTCTATAGGCATATGGTTCTCGTTGTCGCATTTAGACTCTCTAAGTCTATCAGCTGAGCCTATAGCTGTTACACGTGAAGTGTGGTAGCTGGTAATCGATTTTGTTTGGCTAGTCTTTTCGACACGGATGGCCTATCTGCCTCCCTTGTAATTTTTCCAAAAACGCGTGGCACTTTTCTCGTCGCGTACAGTATATTCAAGACATGATTTTTGTAAGAGCTTAATTTCGCTAATGCGTACAGCAGCAAGCAAAAAAATAGCAGTATCCATTTTTTTCGTCAATTAAATTTTTTTCTTTTTTTGAAAAGGAATTTTGTAAATGAAACTATGCAAAACAATTGCAAAAACGTTTTCGGAAGAATTGTGGAAACTTATAAATAAATTGCGAACTTTTGACTTATTCGAACTAAAATTGATTGAGCTACAAAACTTCATACTCAAAAAAATTCGTAGAAATCCAAATTAAAAGTTCGAAATTTTCTTAAAATTTTGCCGAATTTTGGAACTTTTTCTAAATGTTTTTTGTTAAAGCATCGGAAATAAAAAAAATATTGATATTAGAGAAAAATTACAAAGTTTCACAAACGGCAAAAACATGTCCTAGTAGTGATCATCGCCGTTTGTAAAACTTTATAATTTTTCTCTAATATAAAGCAATATGAGCAAGTCTCGCTAATTAAATACAGCTGAAAAAATTGTGAATCTGATGAAATTTGAAAAAATAAAGCCCGCTGCCATTATTTTGTTTTCTATTGTATATATAAAATTAAATATGTATATTAGAAAGTATTACGTTTTTTAATTGATATTTCAGTTGCAAATGAAAATATTCGCCTAAATAACCAGTTGGTCCGCACTCTGGTATCACATCGTAATTCAACAATACGCCGCTTGTCTTGGTCTCTTTTAACATATTGTCAAGTATTTCCTCAACTTCTGAACTCGATAAAAGGTCATTCTGTATTATGACACGTGCGTGTGTTGTTGTGGGGCTCATCTTTTAAGTTTTTAAATAAAGCTTTGCTTTAAATAATAAAAATTATATAATCAAGCTAAATGCATGAAAACGCGAAGACGATCACATCAACTCACAGCGACAATCAAATAACAACTGAATTGTAGTATTCATTAACTCATTATTTATTACAATTATTTAGAAGCATTCTTATTAAATATACAGCAGCGCACAAAAAAATAGCAGTTAAATGTTTTTTTTTAAATATTTTCAACCAAAATCCGCTTTGTTTATTTTCAAAATTCAGCAAGCATACCAGCCATTGTGGATAAAACAAGTGTGACATCTTATCCGTCAACTGCCTGACGGGGTGTTCAAGATGGCTACTTTTTTGGCATTTTGGCAGCGTTTTGACAGGATGATCAATATGGCGGCGCATACGGCGCCTATCTTCAGCGGGTGATAGAAAGAGATACAGGATGAGAGCACGATATTCCCTTTGAAAATCAGGTGATCCATTCTATTTGTAATTTTGACGTCTATACAGAAGCTATCACACTTGTCTTATCTACAATGAAACCAGCCTCAAAAGCTCTTTTAAAAAAATTCCAAATAAATCCAATACAATTTTTCGAAGTTTTTAACTTTTTATTTGGAGATCTCTGAATTTTTTTCAGTATGCAGTCCTGTAATCTAGCGAAGTACAAATTTTATGTTTCGCATTGATTTTAGGCAATTTTTTTCTGAAGGGTGTTTTAGATTTTCCTCCATACAATGGGTGAACATTATTTTTTTGGATGAAAAAAAAATCTGAAACACACTTCGAAAAAAAAATTGTCAAAAGTCAATGTGAAATATACACTATCTACTTTGTTAGATTAAAATTGGCCGAGCTACAAAAAATCTCAGAGAACTCTGCATAAAAAATTTAAAATTTTCTCGAATTTTCATAAAACGGTTCTGTGGACGGCATGCATAGCTTCGGTTGCAAAGTTGCAAAGTTTGCCAGAAGTTTTTTCTTTTAAATGTGGAAAATAACAAAGTTTAAATTTAATTGAAGAAATTTTATAATAACTGCCAGTGCCATTTTTCTGTTCGCTGCTGTATATATAAAATGATGTTCGTCTACGAGTTTTTAATCCAATTTCAAGTGGAATCGGATATTTGCCAATTGAATCTGTGAAAACTCAATCTGTTATAGTGTGCATTCCGGAAGAGTACTCATGCGAAATCTTAATTTTATAGAGCTTTTACACGTACTTATACGGCCCGATCACCACCAGCAAGGCTAGAATAGCAGAAAACTTTACTTTATTTAATATTTTTTGAAAAATTTAAGCAACGGTAAACGGGAAGGGACAAGGCGACAGCTGTTTCGGTGGTATATTCTTAGTCTCCTAAGAATGGACCAAAGTCACATTTTGTTGTTTCACAACTTTTTCCCAGTTGTATTCACTTCATCACAAAGCAATAACGAGCGGCTTTAATAATATCGATAACAAAGCGATAACTCGTCTGTAGTAACGATTATTTGCGATATCAAACATATCGATATCAAACCAATAATGGCCGTTGTCGATAACCGTTTTAAGTCGATACCTCGTCGATAGCGACGAATAGCACGCGGATAGCCCGATAACCCCTTTCAAGGATTTTCCAGCGCAATTTATAGCTTCTCAAATATATTTGTCAACCTCAACTATCCGTGGTGAATCCAATTTATTTATCAGGTGAATCTCTGGCGAGGTCAAGTTTCTCACGAAAGACGGGACTTAAACGGGCCCGAACTGACTTGCCAATAAATCCAAAATGAAACCGAAAACAGTGTTGAAATGGTTTTTTTTGTATAGCCCGGAAATTATACCAGAGCGAACCTTGTGGTCGCAAGCGATAATAACCTAAGTCGACGTATAGCGCTTTCTTTTCTGAAAATAATTGTTTCTGAAAATATTGCTACGCTTGTGTGCCAATTAAACTAAAATGTTTTCCTCCGAGAAACGCAACGACGTTACAAAACGCCATCGAAACGTTTTCGAAATGTACGGTTCTACTCATGGTGGAACGACACAAGGTGGCAGCATGGAACAGCTGATTATAAACTTTTTTTATTTGATTTGATACATCAACTTCCGCCGCAGTACAATTTTGACATTTGTCCATCGAATTTAAAAACAAAGTACCTGGGATTTGTATTTATGTTTGTAGGTATGTCACCATGCTGCCACCTTGTATCGTTCTGCCATGGTTCTACTATACCCTACATTTCATAGCCTGTTTGGCTCATTCAAAGTACAATTCAAGTTTTGTATGGTTTCGTACAATGCTCTAAAGCGGATTAAAAAAAAATCTGACATTTTTCGGATTCAGTTTGTCTTTTTACTTTCAACTTTTCATATGCACGGTTAACCTTGGGACCATCAGACAGATGGCAGCACGGAAGGTTGGAGACAACTGGATAGCTTAGGCCATTTTATTCACCGACTTTTTTATGTTTTCTCAACTATATAGATATATTTCTTAGGAACATTTTTATGTTCATTAAAATCTGGAGGGACTCTAGCGAACCGTTCTTCAATTCTTTTTGTTTGTTTTTTCACCGCTTCCTGGCAGACTTTAAACAAGCAACTCATTAAAAGATCTGGTTCTCCGAATCCGGTTGTTTGGTTCCGTTCATCACTAATATAAGTTCATGTATACATATATGTATATTTGTAAGTATATTCATTTTATAGATAACCTTAGTATCAGCCTCTTTTAGTTACTTTATAATTTATATTATAATTATTATGTGAGGGCACCCGATAATTATATGCGCTATTTGTACCAAACAGCGCATAAATGATAGGATAGTTTGATTAACATGAGGTGAAGTAAGCTTTCTTCGTACTACTTTTTTACAAATTACTTTTTTGGTTCAATTGTATCTCAAAGTTTGAGCAAACCAATTGTCTTGTTCTCAGATCGTGATCAACTTCCGACTTACTTATTACGGAGTGATGAATATAGAATTCAAATAAGTTTAGTTTGAACTGTCTAGTGGGTAAGGATTTCACATCTATTGGAAGCATCTTTAGTAAAATCGGGAAATGTTTGTACTGAGTTGTCATGACGATTAGGTACAGTGCAATTCACCATATGTGAAAAGGTGGCTTATGACTCAAAAAAAAACAAAAGAAAACTAATAAGAAACTGAAGAAATGCATTGTTTATCTTTAACAGCTGTTTCTCGCAATTTCATAAGCCACCTTTTCATAGGCCGGGTCACATATAATGCAGAGTAATTAATATTCGAAAGAGATAATTTATAGGAAGGATTTTAAATATAATTCGAGTTGGAATGACGAATTATGAATAATACTTCTATTTGATTTCCCTCTTTTGAGGTTTCTGAGGGGTCCCGCGATTTAGAGGTACTAAGACATTTTTTTTAATTCAGGAGAGTTTTTAGTTGTTCCATGTGCAATTTTTAAGCCGAATTTCAAAAGCAACGAATATCTGCATTTCGTTTTAATATTATAGTGAAGTGTGAAAAATAATTTGAAAAGTCCCTTTCCTTAAAATTTAAGAATAAATACTTCATTTGGCAGCTGGCTCAAAACCAGTTTATAGAAATTTGTACAAAACACGTGAGGGAAACTATATTAGATCAACGCAAGAAAGCCAAGTATTTTGCTATTATCGTTGATGCTATGCCTGATGCTAGTCACGTTGACTAAGTTCATTTTGCGCTAACTCCATTTCAATTCGAAAGCAACAAATTTTACAATTCAAGAACGGTTTTTCCCTTTCGTGAATTGTAACCAAAAATCTGGTCAGAAAATCGCTGATCTAATTTGCAATACTCTAGGTAAACATGAAATCCAATTAAAAGATTGTCGTGTACAAGGGTACGATAACGGGGCCAATATGTAAGGAGCTTACAACGGAGCACAAAGTCACATTCTCGACAAAAATTCGAATGCTGATTACTCGCCTTGTGCAGCCCACAGTCCCAATTTATGTGGTGTTGATGCTGCAGAATGTTGTACGGCTGGATTTACTTTCTTCGGAGTTATACAAAAATGTTTTACTATTATCAGCAGCCTCCACAACGATGGGACATCCTCAAAAAAAATGTACCGACCTCTCTTTACAGTCTTTCAGACACTAGGTGGTCGGCTAGAATTGAGGCAATCAGACCATTCACAAGCTATGTTCCAGGATTAACACAAGCACTAAACGCATTACTTCAGCTAAATTTTACCTGCACAAGCATACGGAGAATTTACTGGCATTCTCAAGTCCATCAACAAGTTCGATTGTGTCTTGCTGTCTTCAATTAGGTCCAAAATACTGACTACCATTAATGAAAGAAACGTCGTACTCCAAGCTAGAGACGCCACCATAGATGTTGAGGTCCGACATCTAGATGCCTTATTAGCTGATTTAAAGTTGATCAGGAACCAATGGGAAACAATTTTAAAGCGAATGCAAAACAGTTGCTTTTCAGTTGAACATCTCGCCAAAGTTTCCGTACATTCGAAAGAGAAAACCCAACAGACGTTCTGAGGATAATTTAAATGAGATGATTACGGATGATTCAGAGTCTGATTTTAAAAACAATACATTCCTGGTAATCATTGATTCGGTAATCACTGGCATTCCTGAACGAATTGCAGCTATGAGAAATTTGAGCGAGACGTTTTCCTTTTCGTGGCAATTTGAAGACATGGATGAAAAACTACGGTTCGGGCGAGCGCAGCAAAATTTGTCGAAAAATACAAGTCGAACGTTTCTCAAAGCTTAGAATGCGAAATAATTCACTTAAAATACATTTACGAAGCAAATTTTGATAAAGGTCTGTCACCATTTGAATTGCTAAATGCCATCTACATATGTTCAAAATCTGTAAACAATTTTTCCCAACATTTGTATTGCTTAACCTGTCACTGTAGCTAGTGCAGAACGTTCCTTCAGCGTTCTTTCAAGAATCAAAAACTTTCATAGATCGTGTTCATCTGCAGAGTGAGTTTCAGGACTTGCCACGCTTTGTGTTTAATCCGTTTTGGCAAGACAGTTCAATTTTGATATTATTATAAAAAATGTTTCAGCGAAAAAAGCAAGAAAAACCATTCTTTGATATCCGAACCTTTTATATTGAATAATTAAAATTTATAATCATCATTATATTTATCAGAAATGTACTAAAATGTTACCAAATAACTAGAAAAGATTATTTGAAAAAATATGTTGCTGTTAAAAGAGAATTTTATTTCTACGTTATGCCCATGATGGAATTATAGAAGGTGACGGATGTAAGAAGTTTCTCGCTCTAACGCCGCCATCTTGAATGCCCTTAGAAAAAAGAATGTGGTTGCTTTACAAGACTCCTTTTTTATTCAGAGGAAAAATGTATGTAAAACTATGCAAATAGTTTTTTTCCGTTTTGTGTTGACTTTTGTATGATTCAAACGGGTGACAATTCTTATTTAGTAATTTTATATTATAACTTTAAACAAGCAATTCTTGTTTGTTTGTATAGCCGAAAGATCTCGGGAACGACTCAACCGATTTAAATGAAATTTGGCACAGAGATAATGTATCACCTTCTAAGACTTTCTACCTAGGTGTTGCCACTCAGAATATTTCACAAGGTTTGCCACCTATTCGAAATTTAAAAAGAAAATGCATGAGATATGCCGATATGGGTATCAAACGAAAGGTATTTCACTCCGCATTACAATAGGGACATTTTTGAGTAGGGTTACCATTTAGGGTTGGGGTAGTTAGACGAAATAATACTCTACATACTCATATTCTATTAAAGCTTTAAATGAGAACATTGAAGTTAAAAATCTTACACATGACTCGACTTAATTTTCTAAATTTTATACACGCCAGTAAAATTGAAATGCCATATCAAGGCACCGTGGCAAATTCTAGCAAAATATATTTAAATGCATATTTTTGGCAAATATGAAATGAATAATTGCAATTTCTCACAGATTACTATTAGAAAATTTCTCATCGTAGCAAAAAGATATCTCAACAATGTAATTTTCTACCGTTGAACACTAGAGGCATATGTTCAATTTGAAAACGACATCTAACCATTTAACTACTTACCAACATATGACGCTTAAGGAAGTATGTTGACATTTAATTAAACTAACTGATAGTTGTCATAACTGACAGTTGTCATTCGTGAAATTTAGAAGTTTTTGGAACGTAATAAAATTGTGAGACTTTCATAGTTTATAACTAAAAAATGTTTGAAATTATTAATTCGGCGCATGAAGATACTCGACCTAAATAACTTAGTTATCGATTTCACTAATTTTCATAACAATCCCTTATACTATAGGTTGGAATTACCCATTTCAAATTTTTCATTCCAGTTCATTTTGCGGTTAGTGTTTGATATGTTTTTGAAATCTATTTTTAAGGAAATCAAATATTGGTAAATAAAAATATACAATACTAGCTTTACCTGGCGTACGTTGTAACGCCCGAGATCGATTGAATATTGCGTTATTTTTTCTGTTTTGTTTGTTGGCAATTTAGTATATTGTTCTCTAAATTTAATTGAATTTTGTACACATATTTGGTGAAATTTTCGCTTAAAACATTTTATTATGTATCTTATTGTAATGCAAGTGGCTACACAGTATTTTTGGTTTTTTTCGTTCGGTGCAAAGATAAACAAATTTTTTGGCGTTCCAACTTGAGAATTTTCGCTATTGTAAGCGAAAGCAGCGTATTCCATACGTGAAAGTCGTGTCGTTCATCTCTATGCTGGATTTAATGGATTTGATCTGTCGATCTATGACGACGTACGTTTCGTAATTGTTGTACTTGGTTTTGTTGTGAGCGTTCCTCTACACTTGCGCTCTCCTCTGATTAAATCTATAGGTAGAATTACGCATACGTCGACCTATAGTTGATCGTCTTGTTGGTGGCATTTTGATGCATATGATGAAATTATGGAAAAAATCTTTTATACATTTCATGAAAATGAAATGGTATATTAATTTCGTCACGAAACCGAAAATTGTAAGTCCTTAAAGGAAAATAGATAGACCCACCATTAAGTATACCGAAATAATCAGGCTGAAGAGCTGAGTGATTTAGCCATGTCCGTCTGTCCGTCTGTCTGTTTGTATGCAAACGTGAGCGGTGTATTTGGGTGTCCGATTAGACATTTGTCGGAACCGACCGGATCGGACCACTATAGCATATATCCTCCATACAACCGATTTTTCAGAAAAAGAGGATTTTTGTAATATCTTACCCACTTTAACAGATTGAAGCTTCAAACTTCACCATATACTTTCGTATATTGCACATATTGTTGCCTGAAAAAATTGATGAGATCGGTCGTATATATAGTATATATCCCCCACAACCGATTGTTCAGATAAGGAACTTTTCGTAATTACTGCCCCATTTTAAGAGCTAGATGCTTCAAATTTCAACGAATGCTTAGGTATATAGCATATATTGTTGTCTGAAAAAATCATAAAGATCGGTGGTACATATAGTATATATATGGTGGTATATATAGTATATATATATATATTTTCGCAAATTTTAGCCCCATTTTAACAGCTAGAAGCTTCAAATTTCACCGAATACTTACGTATATAGCATATATTGTTGTCTGAAAAAATCGTAGAGATCGGTTGTATATATAGTATATATCCCATACAACCGATTGTTCAGATAAGAAACTTTGCGCAATTTCTGCCCCACTTTTAACAGCTAGAAGCTTCAATTTCACCATATGCTTACGTATAAGCATATATTGTTGTCTGAAAAAATCGTAGAGATCGGTTGTATATATAGTATATATCCCATACAACCGATTGTTCAGATAAGAAACTTTGCGCAATTTCTGCCCCATTTTAACAGCTAGAAGCTTCAAATTTCACCGAATACTTACGTATATAGCACATATTGTTGTCTGAAAAAATCATAGAGATCGGTGGTATATATAGTATATATCCCATACAACCGATTGTTCAGATAAGAAACTTTGCGCAATTTCTGCCCCATTTTAACAGCTAGAAGCTTCAAATTTCACCATATGCTTACGTATATAGCATATATTGTTGTCTGAAAAAATCATAGAGATCGGTGGAATATATATTATATAACCCATATAAACTCTAATTTTTTGCCCCCTTTTTACGGCTAGAAGCTTCAAAATTCATCAAGTTTCATCAAATATTTACGTTTACGTCATATATTGTTGAAATACGTGATTCGTAGTCATAGTTTTTACACGCAGACCACAAAAAACCAGAAACTTTGCATCCTCACACAAAGTACCTACCTGCTTTTTATTTTATATTTATCTTAAAAATCGTTAAGGTATGCAGATCTGTTCGCTATATATTTCTTATCTTATACATCCGATTATTCGGAGATTACGAACGGGATAAGATTATTTTTCAGCCCCACTCATGAAAGGTACGAAGTCTTCGGCACAACCGAAGACAGTCCCATTCTTACTTGTTTAATTATGTTTTCTTGCACTGAACACACTAAAATCACTTTTTAAATTAATAATAGTTGGAGAAATGTAGAGCGTTTTCTACATCTATGTATATGCCAAATCAATAGGCAAACGAAATTTGGTTTTTATATGGCTTTATTTTGTCGTAACTCTTTGACGATTACAAATTGAATGATCTTACATGCTAAGAAAAATTCAATTAGGCAGCAGAATTTATGTTAGGAATTTTCCATGGAAAAGTACTGCTATTTAATGTTGACAAAATAAGCGATGAGTGCGAAGAGTATATGGGCAAAGTAATATTAGTGCAGGTGAGTGTGCATTATGTTGCTGCAATGGGAGTGGAAGTGCAGTGGGAGTGGGAGGGAGTGGGAGTGCAGTGCATTGAGGAATATGCGATAATAGCAAAATGATAAAAAAAGCGAAAACAAAAGCGAAGACGATGAGTTACGTTGTACAACAAAAGCATGAATGCGTGCGATGAGTGGGAGTGTGTGTTTGTATGTATGCAAATTATTAACTTAACGAAGATATGTGGAAAGGCAGGCGTGAACAATAGTTACCATCAGAAGAAAGTGATTGATAAACATTTGCATTTGGACAGGTTCATCTGTTTAACATTTGTATGCTGTCAATTAAATTAATTTGTAATAGGTTGGATCGATTTTTTTCGTTAGGTCGGACCGAAATGTAAACTTTTTTTTCAAATTTTGAATTTTTTCTAAAAAAATCATAACTCAAGAATGGCTAAACCGATTTTGATTTCAAAATCAACTAACCATCATCTCTCCTTCCTGTATCTTTCCTAAAAATTGCATGGCAATCTGTCCAGCCGTTCTCGAGTTATGGAGTGACAATCAAAATGTACACTTCTTTTATATATATAGATATGTGGCATATAAAAAAAGTAGTTTGATTAATGATGACATGTAGAAGAAAATAAGTTATGCGGCATACTCGAAGATTGCCGAGCAAAGCTCGTCGCCCAGGTACTTTTGTTATTTTAATATTTTTCTGCATTAAACGATGGTAAGATGGTAAGATGTTGCAATATTAATATAAAACCGATGATTAATGTTTTAAATATATTTTTGCAGGTTTCCTTTAGGTTTTGCGGTAATTCTTTAGTTTAGCTACAACTACTAAAACTGGTCCAAAAATATCGGGAGTGGTGTCCAAGATGCGCTTTGGACCCAGGACCACGAATGCGAATTGCGTTTAATGGCTACAAATGTATTATCTTTCATCGGGCTTTCTAAAGTGATCGACTAACAGTGTTTGTTCCTGAGATAGCTTTCTAGAATCTATGAAGATCATCTTCGCTACCCTCTCCACTTCAGCCCACGTGATCTTCAAAATAAGAAACTCAACATTGAGATCAACACTGCGATATGCTCTCGCGGAAATTTAAGTGCTTGTTTCGTAAAAATAGACGTCCCCATATGTCACTTAAACCTTCTTGGCTGTGAGGAATTTACCAACGAGTGTTTTCTAGCTGTATCTGTTCAGCTGAATCAAATCGATAGATATTCCTCCCTTTTTCCGTAGCGTAAGCGCTGAGCACCGTACTGTTGCCTCAATAAATCACGAACTAATCATGACCTAATCAAAATGCCAGCACATTCCTTCTTATTTAAAAATGGCAGTAGCCGGGGCTTATGTGGTGGTTTAAGCAACCATGCTTAATATACTTTGTTAGTGTTTTACTCAAACTGATTGTTAGTCAATATACCTGCTGATGTTCTTTATGGGGCATTTTGATTCCGCTCTTTAAACAGGTAGCACATACTGCCTAAAGTTCGCCACCTACTTTTTCCTAGGACTGGACTCCCACATAGGAAATTGGTGACTTTCCTCACTACAGCTCCTACACCTCGCATTGAAGGGCCTAGTTTACTCCGTGCGCCGTTTCTGCCTCAGAAATTCCTAACGACACATCGGCTTTGCTAGTCCATCCACTTTTCATTGTCGTCATATTCCTGTGGCCGAGTAACCCAGTGAGTGTAATAAGTTCAAAATGTTCTGCTTCGGGTACCGCCCTCTTACATCTATCGACGGCTGTCCATATATATGCGTGAGATATGCTTATATGGTTCTCTAATATGATATTACACGACCTCTCTAAGCCAAGTAGCTTTTCTTTTGTTGTTATTTTAATGTTGTTTTATGTGATGGGCCCCACGCCTAGTACATTATACCTTTGTATAGTGATCCGATAATATATAAGTCAGCCACCCATGGTGGTATTTTCCAGGTGAATGACGTGCTGAAGCTTTTCTACTTTTTTGGGAGGGGGTGGTATGACCTATAAAGATCAACTTGCTCAAATCATTCCCAGATGCTCGTGCTAGTACCTTAATGGTAATAGTTACCTAAATGTACCGGAACTACATCATACAAAGGATAGTATTCCCCAAAACCTTCGGGGAATATCTTTATCATCAATACAACAACGACTTTCGCTATATATGTAGACGTAGTGCTAGTTATAACAACGCTTATCCTCTAATTTGCGTTGTACTCCCATTTAATTTTTCCTCAAATAGGCCCGGACGACACCTCCAATTTTTTTCTATATCGACTCCGAACAGCAGCCGCAAGGCAGTTGAGTTTTCACTGAGAATTTCCATTGCGGAAATACACTGGGAGTATTTGCTAATTTACTGCTGAGGGGCGACCGTTAGCACCACATTTTTAATGAAAAAACTTGTCTCCAAACTTCTTCCAGGAGCTCCGGTATGGTAGGCGGAGTAAGTTACCACTAGACCACGGCATTGTAGCAGCTCGCTTGATATCTT
>JARSSU010012700.1:0-21542 GCA_029619165.1 Eurosta solidaginis | reverse complement strand
ATAGCAGGACGAGTACGAAATAGTGCATTGCTAGAGTATGATTTTACGCTTCGACGAGAGAGGACTTATACTTTCAATTGCCCTACCTAAAGTCCAAACGTTAGCCACATTTATTAAGGCCAGATGATTTTTACGCTGGCCTTCAGTGCTGATGCCGTGTGCGCGTAGTGTTTCGATGCTGCGTCACCAGTAAACGAAGTATTTTACTATTCGAAATATAGAATGCCAACAGTAGATGGTCTGCCCTCCCCCCATGCGAGTATGTATTTTCCGCCCTACCTCTTATGCTCGATGACAGCAGCGCTACTCGTTTTACTCCTCATTCCACCATCAAGCCCCATATTCTATCCAGCTTTGCGTCTTTGTACATATCACTTTCAGATAAATTACTTTTACTATTATAGCACTGACACCCTACCCGTTACAAAAAAAATTAGCCTCCCATCCTCTCATCTTACAATAAAACTGATAAACTGACAATATAATGCATTCAAAACTATTTTTGCTAAGTTATAGCTTATTATTCCTAGTCTACGACTCTTCTCTCCAACTTTATTAAAAACTTGTTTCTTATATCTAAGTTGCCGTGGTCTTAACCGATCTCGACTCATTTTTACTAGAAATATTGTCTGCCCTATAAGGAAAATAGGTGTACATGATCTTCATCATGATATGTCTAAATTTTTCTATACGAGTTAATGGCCTCCCATGAAACATATAAACAATAGCTCAGCTATAAAAGGGGCGCTAAGCCATGCTCATTTTTAAAAAATCCACCATGCCAGAAATGAAAATACCATATAATATAAAGCTCCTTTTTATTACTAAGATATAAGCTTATTCTATTCTTCCACACCCATTAAAATCTTTATTATATCAAAGTACGGGCGTGAGTGTTAAACCGAGTATCTAAAATTTTTTTTAAAGCATTCCTAACTAAATGCCAACCCGCCTGCCCGAATTTTGTTACGCTTAGGTTTAAATGATTTTTGATGTATGATTAATAATATTTGTAAAATTGATTTCATCACAAGTAGGACGGTGCCACGCCCCATTTTAAAACAATTTATAAAATCTCTTAATAAAGAGTCTCAATATCAACATTTCTAAGGGTGTAATTATTACTACTATCAAATTTTTTGTAGTATTTCCAAATTATGTATATATGTATATAAAAAAGCTAGCAGCCCGCTGGTATATCATTTTCCAATACAAAACTAAAAAAAAAAAAAAGAAATAATCATATTTGCGGTCTAGATGAGATCGAAGCCTACCAAATTTGAGCTGAAGAATATCGTCCATTATATTCCTACTCAAGTTATCGTAGTTGAAAGACGGAACGGACGCGGCGATACATGGACTCAATCACATTTTTTTTCGACACTCGATGATTATTGCATATATGGAAGTTTCTATATCTATCTCGATTCCTTTAATACTGCATACAACCAACGTTTTCAATCAAAGTTAATCATACTTGGTTGCTTGTCCCAAAGAACGCTGCAGAGCAAACATGGTATGACAATACGATGAAAGTAAGATCAGAAGTAATTAATTTAAAGACTAGTATGTCAATTCACTCAAAACGTATATGGGATTTAAGTTTGCAGAATATGGTACCAGCTCCTTAGATAAGGCTTTAACCAAATCATGTAACTAAAAAGAAATTTTATATCACTAACGGTGTATACAACAAAACTAAGTGTACACCCCCCCCCAAAAACAAGTAAGGAAGGAGCTAAGTTCGGGTATAACCGAATATAGACTTCTCAGCTGCCCAAATGGACAGCTCGCAAACTTTTCAAATTCCCATTTTTTATTAACATGTGGGCAGTGCCACGCCCATGTCCAAAATTTTATAATTTATTCTACTCTTCGCGTCAAATAATAATCAATAAATAACAATAAACCCAACGGAGTTAATACCCTCCAAAGCCACGCCCAACCGACACGAAGAGCGTGCGCATCCGCATGAAGCACGGATTGTTTTTGTTTTTGCCCGAGTTGTGTTATTGCATAGGCCCGCCGAGGTTTCGTAAAAGCGTTCGAGAATCTAAAACTGCTCAGCCCTACAGAATAAAAAATCATCAGATGAGTATCCTATATAACATCAACAGCTAAGGAAAATGATATCATATAGCTAAATGCCTTAAAACAAGCTTAAGTGATTTAGCCCATATAAAGATTTACTTATTTATATATTTTTAATTTATATTTTGTGTACAGAGTTAAGATAGGATAGCGACAGTTTTACCTTATAGATAAAAAGTGAATCGTTATATCAAAGAATCGAGTGAGATGTTAAAATCATAACACAAACACCGGAAAGGTTCATTTATTCGAAGTTAGCTCTCTCACTGCCTCAAAAGAAGCAGGTTTGACCTAATAGTCTTGACGCTCGTGATGGCGATATTGAAGTGTTAATTCGTTCATAGAAAGCCGGGCTAGCAAATTAGTCCACTGCAGTAGTTTAGCCATAAATGAATACTGCTTAAGATTTCTCTAAGGCCTAGCGACGAGTGCGAAGTTGATAAGCCTTAAACCGCACTAGTATAAGGTGGAAGATTATATAGCAGAGTCCCAATGAAAATTCCATAGCAAAAAAGTAAAAATTGCTTACTGTATAGCACTCAAGCCTATCTGCATAGAACTTGATTATCGCGGATTCCAGCACTATCGATCCGTATTCAAGTATCGCCTAAACCAATGCATGGTTTACAAAGGCCCGACTTTGGTTACATAAGGGTCACTAAGATTCGTTAGAACCATCTCTTCACGAATGATAGAACACTCTCTAGCCTTATTGGCCAGTAGTCATAATATGAATGTTGCAAACTAAGTTTCAAGCATCCATCGTAACTCCCAAGTCAACAAAATAATTTATCTGATGCAAGACAAAAATTATCAATTACAGTAAGAGGCCTGCTGCGCCAAAGATCTCCGAGAGAAGCAACATGAACTTACATTTATTGATGATCCAGCGTGCCCATTGAATTCGCGTTGCCCAGCAACTAAGCAGTTTAATCGCTTGAAGCAATAGCGACAGTTCTTCAATAGACTCATAGACCTAAAAAGTTTACATCATCAGCATACATAAAATTTTGCGCAATATTATATATGGATACAAATATCATTATATAATAGTAGCACGACAGAATGGACCCGAGATGACTAGACCCTAAGTGGCGACGCCAGAAGGAAACTTTAATGACCTTGAAAAGAGTATATTATAAAAATTACTGTGTGCGTCTACCAGCAGAGATAAGAAGATATACCATGAGTGAGACCTCGTTGGCAACCCAACCACTCGATCGATAGCTTGTGCGATAGCAATAGAAGCGGAAACTTTAGTGTCAAATGCTTACTTTTTACTGAAATCAGTGCTAAATAACATCGGTGATGAAGATTTCTCTAAATCCATTAGAAACATGCGTGTGCATTAAGTAGGTGCGTAATGCGCTAGATTGCCTCTACAGAATCCATGTGAAAGATGTTTGCAATCAATGCAGAATGCGAAAATGTTAGTGATAGTAACAATGGCACTTCAAACACTTGAGGAGCAGACAATTGCCAATTCCTCGATAAATTTTCTACACAGACCACTGCCGTTTTTGTGGAGGGGTATAAGAAGATTCTTAGCAAAAGAAAACTCCAGTTTAGCGACATGTGGAATAATCAGTTAGGGGCAGAGAAATGTGTTCTGCACAGCTTTTGAGAAACTGTGGGAATAGATCAGGACCGTATTTTAAGATTCCTTCAATAGAAGTTAGATAAGTACGCAACCTCTTCTGATATATTGATGGAATATTAATTGCGTTAAGTGAGTCAAGTTCCTACGGTATCACTAGACAAGAAATTAATTCAGCGAATAGTTAGCTATTTGAAAAATTGTGCAAATAACATAGCATAACTTGATCGTCGCTAGAGAATCATCACGTAATTCATACCATAAGGTCATAAGGTCAACGCACCTAGCAAGCTTCATCGCTGTGTCAGGCCTTTGGTACTGAATTATCGGTGGTTATTGTCCGATTTCGTTCAATTTAAATAGCTATCTGACGATGAGTGCCCAGAACTTACATACTAAATTCATTAATCTAATTCAAAATTTAGTCTAGTTATCGTGTTCACGGACCTATGAACGGACGGACGGACGACGGACATGTCCAATGATTTCTGTTTTGGAGCCCAGATCATTTTAATAATCGAGAGTCCATTTCGATTAGTTTATGCCGGTACGTGGTACAGTTATGCGAGCCAATTATATACTCTAATATAGCCCATCTGGGTATAAAACATGTCCAAAGTCAGTATTTAATATTAAATCATAAAAATTGCTCATCAAGAGAAAAAACGAAACATTAAAAGAGTGATGACTTGATGAAAATTGAATACCAAACAGTCGAAATAATTCATCAAGTGTCATCAATCAAATTCTTATTCCATAAAGCTAGGAAAATCCGCCCTGACTGGGGACACCGAGTCAGTGTGTTGAACTATGGATGCCTCAGAGGGGCCTTGTGTGGACCAAAGTCATCGGATAACCTCTCAGTTTATTAAATCCAATAGATTTGGCACCTACGGATGTGAAGATGACCTTAGTAATCTGTATCACAGAGATGCTCGATGAAACCACATCCCTGAAAAAAGCTCATTATGGAGGGTGACATAGCACCAAAAATCTGTCGCACCATCTACAAAACTGTCCTATTGCCTTTTATAGGAGAGTAAGAACTCATCCATGCCAGAGCCATCTATAGGTGACACAAAATCAGATTTTGAATCGAAGCAAATACATAGAACTTACACTGGACAGAATGTTCTAATGATGTTGTTTTTTCTGTTAACATTGCTGTGCCCATACAGTGAGTGCGACCACTCACATATTATCATCGAAGTCCACTATAACGGAAGTCCAAGGGACTAGCAGTTTTAAGAGAGTGGACCATGCGATGTTAGTGTTGAGTGCGTTTGGTTCACATTACCGTTGAAAAGATGGTTAGTGTCATGACGAGACAATCTTCATTTGCAGCAGGGCATACACTTACGAATGTCCGGTGTTTATATCTGTATAAGTAAGAGTTAAGCCTGTTACAGTATCTCAGAATGAGTTGGGCGCAGAGGGGTCATATTCATGCAGAGCGGAGATATTGTATATATGATACGCGGTTCACGCGTATTGGTATAAGGGGCGATGCTGTTTGGGTTTTTCTCTAAGGGTCTGCTCATGCTAGTCTGTCATTATAAGACGGCTGTATTAAACTGTTGGGCTCCTATTGAAGCGGACTGGATTTGGTAGGGTATCCTTAAGCTAAAACTGTCAGATCAGGCATTTGTCGTTGCGTGCTCTTTAATTTTCGAGCTCTGCTTCTTTGTTTGGTGACGCGAGAGACGCATCGCAGTAGTAACGGCTTTAATAGAAAATCACAAATTGCATTGCGCCTTAGTTTGTATTGACATAAGCGAAAGCGATGATAACGTCCCTTTCTGATGCACTTATTGGGTATAAATATTCTAATAGAGAAGGAGGCAACACTTGCTGCTGCACTAAGACAGCATATCTCTGAGCTAAAGAGCAAAGCATGTCATATAAGTAATAAGAACATCATATGAAATCCCATATTACAGCTACGCTTAGAATCGCACAGAAGTTTGAAGTGTCCATTTGATTAGAACTCTTGGAAGAAGAGGGAATCCATATACTGACCCTGACATAGAGGTCTGATGAATTAAGACGGAAAAACGGGAGCTGTATCTATGGGCCGAACTTCAAGAATCGACATCCATAAAATTCTAACACACAATTTTCAAGCAGAAATCCCATGAAATAGAGGATTTCGGTACAGAATATGTATAGCAAGTGGATTTATCCTCAATGAGTATACTTATTGTGTCATACACCCAGGCAGACTTATGCGCCTTGCAGTCTTACACAATTACTTCTAAGCTAATGGATAATTATATATGAGTCCTATACGGTCTGGTAGCCAAAACTAGGTTTTGCATATGATGGGTCCCCGTGCATCAGGGATATGAATGTGATGAACATACAGACTACCTAGCCAAGCAGAGTGCTATAGCAGCATTCTATGGTCCATGGTCCATCTGAGTACTCACAAAGGCACACAATAGCGAAACCATAAGTAAGTGGGAATCAAAACAGTTCAGACAACACTGTTGAGTGTACAGGACTCTGCTAAAGGATGGAACGCCGAACAATATTTTCGGCGAATGCGTTGTTCTGGAAGCCAAGACTCTCCATCTAGGTGGCGTGACTCTATGGAGTAACACTCCTGAAGAGGTACCTAAACATACTGAAAGCTCCAACATACTGAAATAGGTCAAGTACAAAAGATCTATGTAATGCCTGCAGCAGTGCATCGAGGCCTAATAATGCTTAATAGTCAATATACAAGTTGACAAATCCGAAATTCACTCACCTACCCGTGGCGAATCTGTTTCATTAACAGCCTGACGACCCCAAGTTCCTCATGGAACTAGGGGTGGGGAAGGCGTATGGCCTAGAAGGTTTAATGTGGTCGAACTAAATCGTGCCCGATATGGTCGGGCTAGTACCGGCAAAGGACCATCAACATCGATAACTTTCCCAAAGCCTCGGGGGAGTGTCTTAATCGTTATACAACAACAACAACAAATCCCAGGATGTGAACATCTATGTTGTAAAAAAAATCAGAATCACTGTTTTGTTAAAAATTTTTTCTTTGCCTCAGATTTTCACTTATTTCATTAATTCAGAATTAAAAATTCTATTTAAATACGCAATGTATGCTTATTTTATATTTTGTATTAAAAAGATAAAACACAAATGAGATACTTTGCCTTTGATGTTGTTTGAAAATTTAATAAACACCACTAATATGCAACATAATTTTTGTGTGATCTCATAGACGTGCATTAGACCGACCCATTTAAAGAAAAGTGTTTGGATAATTTGTGCTCTTAAACGAAATGTTCGTCAGTGTTGAAGTTATTTCTAAATACATTCAACACACCCATTTTACTCGCAAGGTACCGTTATATGACCAAATTGAATAAAAATTTAAAACCATTTATATAGCATTTACAGGTGAAATCGAACTTTTTTAAATCAAATGACACAATTTTTCAAGATAAATGAAACTATTTTAAAATCCGTTGAAACTTTTTTAAACCTGTTTTTCAAATCAAGAATTTTTTTTAAACTAATCGATGAAACTTTTTTCAAATCGAATAAAACGTTTTCTAAATTTCATAAAATTTTTTCAAAACGAAATGACCTTTTTCAAATCAAGTGATGAACTTTTTCCACTAGCAATAAATATTTTTTTTAATCAAAGAAATTTTTTTAAATCAGTTGAAACTTTTTTCAAGTCAAGTTAAACCTTTTTCAAATTTCATAATTTTTTTTACAAATTAAACTTTCTCAGTTGAAGTGAGACTATCTCTTTCCAAATCAACTGAGAATTTTTAAAAGCAAATGATGAACTTTTTAAAATCAAAAACTTTTTTCAAGTCAAATCAAATCAAATCTATTAAATCTTATTCATATTAAATAAACTTATTTCAGATCAAACCAAACTATTTCCAAGTCAAATTAAACTTTTGCAATAAATTCAAGTTTTTGCAAATCAAATGAACTTTTTTCAGTCAAATGAATAATTTTCAAATGAAATACAACTTTTTCAAATCAATGAAATTGTTACAAATCAACTGAAGTTTTTTTCAATCAGTTCAAATGAAACTTTTTTCAAATCAAAAGAGACTTTTTCACATTTAACTTTTTACATCAAACTTTTTTCTCAACGAAGTTTGCGAGGCCCTAGTATGACGATACCGGATTTCGTGATCCCGGTCATTGGAACTTAATTGTTGAAAATAGCATTTTAATTTTCGTTTAAATAATTAAAAACTTGCGCCACAAATATCTCTTTCTTAAGATCAAAAGACCTGGGGAACAAAAAAATATATATAAATCGGAGGAGATTTTGTTATTGGTTTCTAGGTTTTATTGCATGGAACACTTAATCTGAATTCATATTTATTTATATTACAGGTTGACCAAAATCAAAATAAATTTTGTAACCGGAACAAAGCTCGAAGGTTTCGACGTGATGGTGACCCGAATCTTAATCAAAACAGTTCCGTCACCTCAAGTTTCTGACATATTCGAAAATGTTAAAGACACCCTTTAGTTAGATGCATATCAGGGCATACCTCTTTTAAATTTTTTTAAGTTCACTTTTCTCCTTAAATTACTAATCCTACTCTTCAAATCGGGCTTTTAGAAGTTTGCTTCTAAGAATTGTCTATTGAGTTTGGCAAATTGGTCAATAGCAAAGTTGCCAAACCACCGTAATAAATCTATACAGGGTAATTTTTGAGACAATCCCGTATTCTGGTATTGAATTTCACATTCCGAAAATCCTGGTCAGACAAAATGTCTAGAAAATAATAATTTCTAAACAAATAACCTCAGACAGCTATTAGGAAAAAATTGAAGTTATCGCTAAATTGTATAAATTTTTTCGAAAACGTTTTTGAGATGGTTTCCACAGTTTTAGTTATAAAATATATGGAAGTTTTTCAAATAATTATCTAAAGTAATAAAATTTTATGTAATTAACAAAGACCAGTGAAAAACGATTTAAATCTCCCTTGTGTGACCAATTGGCGCAAGTTGGCAAAGCGATGGCGCGCCTTGTTGTACTGGCGCCCCTTGTTGGACGGCCATAACCGTTTAAACGGTTAAGCGCCCAATTAGTGTGTAACTAGTAACTGACGAAATTTGTTTAAAAAAACTGCCTCTGCTGTTCTCGTATTCGCACCTAACGAACCTTTTTACTTAGTCAAAAGCACCACAAACTTATTATTTCTCTCTTCGAGTTGTTCGGTCTAATGTACTTGCTTGTGGCATTTTTATAATTTTAGTCTTGTTTCATAATTTTGGTCTTGTTTCATAATGCACGTTGTATTCATGCGGGAGGTGTTAAACTAATTAAAACACAAATAAAGCTCAACCCCACGAGGCATAAGTTCATTATTTTGAAATTTTTGATGTTGCCAAGTAAGGAGCAACAAGCTTGCTGATGCCAAATATGAAGAGACCATTGCATGAGCCGAACGACAACTGTAGAAGGGACGCGCAATTACATAATAAAACTACTTATATATGTATATAGGGATACATCCAAATGGTAAAATCTCTGGTTCTGAAGAGTGAGCTTTTAATGTGAAGAAAGCTTATTTGACGATAAAAATTAACATATGTTATGAAAAAACTATGCCTTCTTGGACAATACTAGAAGTTACCTAGGGCCTACCCTACTAGCGGCTTCTGAAAATTTGAAACCTTGCAGCCTTTTTCTGGTTTCACAGCTTTCCTGCTTCGTTGATCATATGCATATATATAGACTCTCCTCTCCCAGTTCATCTACGTTTTTCACCATTACCATCTATGCACATATAACCGGGGCCTTATGCCCGATTTTGTTATTACCGGATCGGCACAGGTTACCATAGAGCATCACGATTTCATTATTTTGGTAAGTGTAAGCGTATGTGTATCGTATTTTTACACGCTTCGGCGCCCTTGTTCTACCTTTCAAACTATGTGGAGGCTCTAAGACCTCAGCCAAAGCATAGGCTTACATAATTTTAGAAACAGAATAATATAAAAATGTGTCCTTAAAATAGAAGGATGTGAGTACTTAACCTATTAACCAATTAAACAAACTTTCAAATAGCTACCCACTCCTTTGATCGGAGCCCTTTTTTTAGGCGGACAAAGGTTGACTTACGGTATATGTCTGCCCAACGGAGGTTTTACTGCATTTAAAGGGGTTTGCGCTAAAAATATATTAATATAAATCGAGTTCCACATAAAATTATCTAAATACTCTCTTGAGTTGGAACATTAATTTAAAATATTATAGAAATCTCTACGTGATACATATATCACACGCGTCATATATTAGGAAAACTACATATATATTAGGAAATCATACAGTAGGTACCCCTCCCCTATTCTCCGACGCCATTAAGTTCGGTTAAACTGGCCGATCCATGAGGATCTCATATACACTGAGTGAGTCCGTAGTGTTACCAGAAGTTTATTTAGCGACCAAATTGAAAAATCCTATCGAAAACCAGGGCTCTTAAATATTATGCGTCCTCTTCGTAAACACTAGACGCTTTCTAGGACCTATGTCACTTGCTGCTTCTAGATCTGACAGCTGTATCACATCTTATAGAGCCTTAGCCAAGCAGCGCAAGTCACGAGTACAAACGTGCTCGATCCTTTCCTCCTTCAATCCGCACTTCCTACATCTGCTATCATTGGCCAAGCCTAATTTAAAGGCATGTGACGCCAGAAGGCAGTGTCCACTCAGAATATTCCGACAATAGTCTTCAGTCCTCTCCTTTTATTGATAGGAGCAAATTCCACCTGAAAACCGCCACAGTGATCTGGCAGCTTGTTGAATCTGTTTATTTCCGTATCAGCACAGTATACCGCAGACCTTACATCGCCGCCGTAAGTGTGGATAATATGTAAATATATTGGATAGATTTGGCGCCCTTGGTTTTGGTCTTCCGGGGTGTCAATTCTTTAGTAGGCAATGCATATCACCATAAAATACTCATAAGAGCTGGTCTTAATTGCTCCATATATAAGAGAATCTGTTGGGTTTTGTTGTACTATATCTATGTTATGCATATACACGGCGAAATATAGACGCGTATACGCTAACGATAACAAAGGTTAACGATGAGTGATCATTTCTATCGACGAGCTATCGAAAAGCTATCTATTGATTATCGAAAATCCAACGAGTATTTACCGAAAAACTATCGACGTACTATCAAAGGTAATTTATTTATAATCGATCAGTTATAGAGTTGTTATCAAAGTATGCCAATTTGTTTGTAGCTTCTGCTTGGGGTTTTCAATCGATGTTATCGGCTTGTTGTCAAAATTTTATCTATATGTTGCCGAAAATTTATCGATTTGTATCTAAAAGTTATCAACTATTTATAGAAGGAATATTAAATTTTTATAAAGTTATCGCTATGTTATCGATATTTTATTGGAAAGTTATAGTTTTTTTTATAGAAAAGATATGCTATCTATTTGTTATTAAAAGTTATTGATATATTTTGGACATGGTATCTATTTACCATCGACAATTAAACGGTTACTCATTGAATATTTAACGATGTGTTATCAAAATGATATAAACTTGTCATTGAAAAGTTATCGATTTGTTATTACCTCGTTATCATATCGATTTCTACTCGAATTGCTACCAATTTGTTATCGGCGTATTACCGAGCTGTTAGCGACGGCTCCATAGCTTGTTATGAAACAGATAACAATAAAACTTCAATATAAAATTCATGAAAATATGTAGCCCGCCGACAAGAATCCGATAAGACCGATGACTCGGCGCCAACATGCAGATAACAAACCGATAATTCGACGATAATTAATTGCTATAGATAATAAGCGGATGAAGAAAAGAACGTGTCGGTATCGGTTGTTACCGATACGAAGCTGACGAAACTCCTCTAAAATAGCCTGAAATCATTGGTTACATTTAAGATTACTCCTCTTGTGCTTTAGTTTCACCCTCTAGGCGTGATCTAGTTGATTTAAAGACTTGTACCTGTATGTTTACTAAGCTGGGTTGATTTGCATGGACGAAAGTTAACCCAAATCGCGCCATCGATTTTTCGTTAGGTTTTGGGCTCAGGAAAAAAAGTTCCACTAAGCATACCCAAAAAAATAATTTTCGAGCCTGCAAAATTGAGTTTTTAGACTTTTTTTTCTTTGATTTTTAAGGTTTTTTTCAAAACCTACTTAAAAAATTTTCATTTGATATTAAAATTTCATGTATACCCAGTCCGACTCAAAATTGGCCGCTAAAAATTTTAGCGATAACAGTTTTTGATATTTTTTTGGGTTTTGAGGAGTGTTTTTGGTGAAAAAATTTATTTTTTTGCCATTTTTTTTTAAGGGTTTCTTCAGAAACGTGCAAAAGTGTTGCCGATGAAAAAGAGTTTGTCTCATAGTTCCTATCCCACTTAAAATTATGCGATAAAAAGTTGGCATTAACAGTTTAAAAAAAAATTTATTTGGTTTTTGGGACTGTTTTGGTCGAAATCGAATTTTTTGTCATTTTCAAGGCTCCATATCATTTTTTATGTATATGTTTCCGGTAGACCCACCAATAAGTATACCAAAATGATCAGGGGACGAGCTGAGTTGATTTAGCCATGTCCGTCTGTCCGTTTGTTTGAACGCAAACTAGTCCCTCAATTTTTGAGATATCTTGATGAAATTTTGTAAGCAGGCATATTTTGACAGGGGATTTGCACATTTGTTGGAATCGACCGGATCGGACCACTATAGCATATCTATGGTGCGATATAGATTAATAAATCGACCCAGCTTAATGTTTACATACCGAACGTCACGTGTACTTGATACTCACGCATTTTTTAAGGAGTTGAGCATCTCATCACATAAAAGCTTTTTCTTCAAAAGAAAACCAAAAACACATTCCACAATCAAAAACAAAGTACTTTGTTACTGAGCAACTGCCATCAATGGCGCTTTCTCACAATAACTTTTAGTAAACTCAATGCATCACACACCACATGTACATATTTACATTACACATAATACCTTAAAGGAAGACATAACGTGTATTTAACAATGAAAGGAAGTCAGCAGCTTTACAATTATTCCAGCATGCTTTTGCTTAACTATTTTGTTCACATTCGCCCCACACTGGATTTCGTATTTGCTTAAAATTCAAAGCCATGCGTAATTTATCTTTTATCCTTTCGTTATCGTTGCTTGCGTTCGATACAACGAATGTGAGTATGCAAATTAAGCCTAGTTGGCCTGACGAACTCTGCACGCCTCTGTGTCGATTTTAATCCAACCAACGCTCATCAGTAGTGGCGGAGTGAAGGTGTTGGTATAATTTGCAATTCTGTTCTTTTTTATACCCAGCTGTACTTGTACAGAGGGTATTATAACTTTGATTGGATAACGGTTGGTTGTACAGATATAAAGGAATCGAGATAGATATAGACTTCCATATATCAAAATCATCAGTATCGAAAAAAAAATTTGATTGAGCTATTTCGGTCCGTCCGTCCGTTAGCATGATAACTTGAGTAAATATTGAGATATCTTCACCAAATTTGGTACACGAGCTTATATGGACCCAGAATAGATTGGTATTGAAAATAAGCGAAATCGGATGATAACCACGCCCACTTTTTATATATATAACATTTTGGAAAACTCAAAAAACTGATAATTTGCGTCTGCACTGATATTGAGACTCTTGATAAAAATTTGATCTTTTTTAAATGGGCGTGACACTGCCCACTTGTGATAAAATCAATTTTACAAATATTATTAATCAAATATCGTTAAACCTATCGTAACAAAATGCGGCAGAGAGGTTGCCTTTACTATAAGGAATGCTTTGAACAAACATGAACGAAATCGGTTAAGGACCACGCCCACTTTTATACAAAAGATTTTTAAAATGGTCGTGGAAGAATAAAATAAGCTATATCTTTGCCAAAAAGAGCTTTATATCAATGGTATTTCATTTCTCAGGTGGATTTATAACAATAAATAGGAAAACTTCAAATTTAAAAAATGGGCGTGGCACCGCCCCTTTTAGGACTAAACAGTTTTCTATGTTCGGGAGCTACAACTCGAAGAAAAATTAGTTCAGAATAGAACCATATGTATGTATATGTATTATTGCGCAGCCTTGTAACACTATTAAGCACACAAAACAAACAACAACAGCATTTCAAGTGTACAGCTGGGTATCTAATGTACGGTTTCACCTGAACTTAGCCATCCTTACTTGTTAGACTTCCTTACTTGTTTTGTTTTGCCTGCTTTGAAGTATAACAGATCAGCAGGTGACTTAAGAAGTCGATTTTGACAACGTTTATGCATACGTTTGTATGTATGTAGTAGTATTTACATACCCTGTAAAAAATCGTGCGATTAGTCCCTAAAGAGAGCGGTCTACCATTGATCTCATTTGTCCACAATGGGGTATAATTGATCCCCTATATTCCCTTTTGGGTATATTTGGCAGATGAAGCGGCTTTGGGAGTATTCGAGAGAAAAGTTCTTCGAAAGATTTATGGACATCTACGTGTTGGCGATGGCGAGTACCGAATAAGATTTGGTGATGAGCTGTACGAGCTCTACGCAGACATCCACATAGTCCAGCGAATGAAAGATGATGCTCCGGCCAAGAAAGTGTTTCTATCGGAACCCGCCTATGGAAGCAGAGGTAGAGGACGGTCCCACTCCGTTGGAAGGACCAGGTGGAAAACGATTTAAAATCCCTTGGTGTGACCAATTGGCGCCGGTTCGCGGTGCGAAGAAGCGACTGGCGCGCCCTGTTGGAAGGCCATAACCATTTAGCCGTTAAGCGTAAATTAAGTAAGTAAGTAAGTATATTTGGCATCAGTCAGTTTGAAATTTATGTAGCCAATTGAAAAAAAAACAATAAGAACCAAACAGGAACGAAATGAATAAAATGAAAAGGTCAAATATGATTGAATAGAATTACCTATGAATAGAAGACCCTATGCGCCACTATCGTAATATTTTTTTTTATTATTATTGTACAACACCAATACCAATATTATTATTGTACAACACCAATACCAATAGAATATTTTATTAAATTAAATTAAAAAATTACAAAATTCGTAAGAATTTCCGTACGAGTATAAAGAGGACTTGTCCGACAGTACCCATTTGCGAGCAAAGAGTATCCGTAGGGATACAAATAGGACGCGTCGAACAGTACCCATAAGGGTATAACGGTGAGTAGAAAACGGGCCTGTGCGACAATACCCGCAGGGGTACAAAGAGGGCGCGTCGGACAGTACCCAAAGGGGAACAAAAAGGAAGTGTCGAACAGTACAAAAAGTATCTGTCCGACAATACCCGCAGGGGTATAAAGAGGATGAGTCCGACACTATCCATTCAGGCATGACATTATTGGTCTATCCATAGGACATGCTCAAACAAAAGGGATCACGCCAACCCATATAAAAAGATAAAAACGGGCTATAGTAGAATTTTCCTTTGCGACTCATCCCGTATTCATCCTAAACTAATCGCATCTTTTGCATGGTATTTTGCTAGTTGCTGAACGCACACTAACGTAACGTATCTATACAGGGTAACATGAAAATCTAATTCGGAGGCTTTACCATAGTACCTGGTTTGTAGTTGGTTTCATCAGGTTTATACCCTGATCTTTCTAGTGCTATTTCCTTCATATGACTAATTATCAAAAGCTTCACGATTTTTGCTGCTGCTCGGTACTTTAGTCACAATCCTGGCAGCGGCGGCAAAGTCTATAATTAAAGTCACAGCTAAGATTTTGAGATAATTTTTAGTTGTCATTATTTATCGAAAGGGTATTTGGGCGTATGTAAACCAGCACCGACGGAACTTGCATTGAGCTCAAACCTAAAACTTTACATCAATTTACTGATATAAACCCCCAAGAAACCCTTCCTTATAACTTCGATCCATAAGTAACGTAGTTTAACAGTTCTCCGCTCTCTTCTTTACAGTATAGACGAAATGTTACGAATTTGCACTGGCTCCCGTCTTTTTATACCTTTCATGAAAATGAAATAGTATATTAATTTCGTCACGAAACCCAAAATTGCAAGTCCTTAAAGGAAAATAGATATACCCACCATTAAGTATACCGAAATAATCAGGTTGAAGAACTGAGTTGATTTAGCCATGTCCGTCTGTCCGTCTGTCCGTTTGTATGCAAACTAGTCCCTCAATTTTTAAGATATCTTGATAAAATTTGGTGAGGCGGGTGTATTTGGGTGTCCGATTAGATATTTATCGGAACCGGCCGGATCGGACCACTATAGCATATATCCTCCATACAACCGATTTTTCAGAAAAAGAGGATTTTTGTAATATCTTACTCAATTTAACAGATTGAAGCTTCAAACTTTACCATATAATTTCGTATATTGCACATATTGTTGCCTAAAAAAATTAATCAGATCGGTCGTATATATAGTATATATCCCCCACAACCGATTGTTCAGATAAGAAACTTTTCGTAATTGCTGCCCTATTTTAAGAGCTAGAGGCTTCAAATTTCAACGAATGCTTACGTATATAGCATATATTGTTGTATGAAAAAATCATAGAGATCGGTTGTATATATAGTATATATCTCATACAACCGATTGTTTAGATAAGAAACTTTTCGCAATTTCTACCCCAGTTTAACAGCTATAAGCTGCAAATTTCACCGATTGCTTACGTATATGGTATATATTGTTGTGCAAAAAATCATAGAGATCGGTGATATATATAATATATATATGATGGTATATATTATAGTATATATATATAGTATATATATATATATTTTTTTTGCGATTTCGGCCCATTTTACTAGCTAGAAGCTTCACATTTGACCAAATGCTTACGTGTATAGTATACATTGTTGTCTGAAAAAATATTGAGATCGGTGGTATATATAGTATATATCTCATACAACCGATTGTTCAGATAAGAAACTTTGCGCAATTTCGGCCCCATTTTAACAGCTAGAAGCTTCAAATTTGACCAAATGCTTACGGGTATAGTATACATTGTTGTCTGAAAAAATTATTGAGATCGGTGATATATATAGTATATATCTCATACAACCGATTGTTCAGATAAGAAACTTTGCGCAATTTCTGCCCCATTTTAACAGCTAGAAGCTTCAAATTTCACCAAATGCTTACGTGTATAGTATACATTGTTGTCTGAAAAAATTATTGAGATCGGTGGTATATATAGTATATATCTCATACAACCGATTGTTCAGATAAGAAACTTTGCGCAATTTCGGCCCCATTTTACCAGCTAGAAGCTTCAAATTTCACCAAATGCTTACGTGTATAGTATACATTGTTGTCTGAAAAAATTATTGAGATCGGTGGTATATATAGTATATATCTCATACAACCGATTGTTCAGATAAGAAACTTTGCGCAATTTCGGCCCCATTTTACCAGCTAGAAGCTTCAAATTTGACCAAATGCTTACGCGTATAGTATACATTGTTGTCTGAAAAAATTATTGAGATCGGTGGTATATATAGTATATATCTCATACAACCGATTGTTCAGATAAGAAACTTTGCGCAATTTCTTCCCCATTTTAACAGCTAGACGCTTCAAATTTGACCAAATGCTTACGTGTATAGTATACATTGTTGTCTGAAAAAATTATTGAGATCGGTGGTATATATAATATATATTTCATACAACCGATTGTTCAGATAAGAAACTTTGCGCAATTTCTTCCCCATTTTAACAGCTAGAAGCTTCAAATTTGACCAAATGCTTACGTGTATAGTATACATTGTTGTCTGAAAAATTATTGAGATCGGTGGTATATATAGTATATATCTCATACAACCGATTGTTCAGATAAGAAACTTTGCGCAATTTCTTCCCCATTTTAACAGCTAGCAGCTTCAAATTTGACCAAATGCTTACGTGTATAGTATACATTGTTGTCTGAAAAAATTATTGAGATCGGTGGTATATATAATATATATCTGCATACAACCGATTGTTCAGATAGAAACTTTGCGCAATTTCTTCCCCATTTTACAGCTAGAAGCTTAAATTTGACCAAATGATTACGTGTATAGTATACATTGTTGTCTGAAAAAATTATTGAAATCGGTGGTATATATAGTATATATCTCATACAACCGATTGTTCAGATAAGAAACTTTGCGCAATTTCTTCCCCATTTTAACAGCTAGAAGCTTCAAATTTGACCAAATGCTTACGGTATAGTATACATTGTTGTCTGAAAAAATTATTGAGATCGGTGGTATATATAGTATATATCTCATACAACCGATTGTTCAGATAAGAAACTTTGCGCAATTTCTTCCCCATTTTAACAGCTAGACGCTTCAAATTTGACCAAATGCTTACGTGTATAGTATACACTGTTGTCTGAAAAATTATTGAGATCGGTGGTATATATAGTATATATCTCATACAACCGATTGTTCAGATAAGAAACTTTGCGCAATTTCTTCCCCATTTTAACAGCTAGAAGCTTCAAATTTGACCAAATGCTTACGTGATAGTATACATTTTTTGTCTGAAAAAATTATTGAGATCGGTGGTATATATAGTATATATCTCATACAACCGATTGTTCAGATAAGAAACTTTGCGCAATTTCTGCCCCATTTTAACAGCTAGAAGCTTCAAATTTCACCAAATGCTTACGTGTATAGTATACATTGTTGTCTGAAAAAATTATTGAGATCGGTGGTATATATAGTATATATCTCATACAACCGATTGTTCAGATAAGAAACTTTGCGCAATTTCTTCCCCATTTTAACAGCTAGAAGCTTCAAATTTGACCAAATGCTTACGTGTATAGTATAAATTGTTGTCTAGAAAAATTATTCAGATCGGTGGTATATATAGTATATATCTCATACAACCGATTGTTCAGATAAGAAACTTTGCGCAATTTCTTCCCCATTTTAACAGCTAGAAGCTTCAAATTTGACCAAATGCTTACGTGTATAGTATACATTGTTGTCTGAAAAAATTATTGAGATCGGTGGTATATATAGTATATATCTCATACAACCGATTGTTCAGATAAGAACTTTACGCAATTTCTGCCCCATTTTAACAGCTAGAAGCTTCAAATTTCACCAAATGCTTACGTGTATAGTATACATTGTTGTCTGAAAAAATTATTGAGATCGGTGGTATATATAGTATATATCTCATACAACCGATTGTTCAGATAAGAAACTTTGCGCAATTTCTGCCCCATTTTACCAGCTAGAAGCTTCAAATTTCACCAAAGCTTACGTGTATAGTATACATTGTTGTCTGAAAAAATTGTTGAGATCGGTGGTATTTATAGTATATATCTCATACAACCGATTGTTCAGATAAGAAACTTTTCGCAATTTCTACCCCATTTTACCAGCTAGAAGCTTCAAATTTCACCAAAAGCTTACGTGTATAGTATACATTGTTGTCTGAAAAAATTGTTGAGATCGGTGGTATTTATAGTATATATCTCATACAACCGATTGTTCAGATAAGAAACTTTCGCAATTTCTACCCCATTTTAAAAGCTATAAGCTTCAAATTTCACCGATTGCTTACGTATATAGCATATATTGTTGTCTGAAAAAATCATAGAGACCGGTGGTACATATATTATATACCCCATATAAGCTGTATTTTTTTGCCCCTTTTTTACGGCTAGAAGCTTCAAAATTCATCAAATTTCATCAAATAGTTACGTTTACGTAATATATTGTTGAAATACGTGATTCGTAGTCATAGTTTTTACATGCACACCACAAAACTGAAAATTTGCATCCTCACACAAAGTACCTACCTATTTTTATACTCAGTAGAGCAGAGCTCACAGAGTATATTAAGTTTGATTGGATAACGGTTGGTTGTACATATATAAAGGAATCGAGATAGATATAGACTTCCATATATCAAAATAATCAGGATCGAAAAAAAATTTGATTGAGCCATGTCCGTCCGTCCGTCCGTCCGTCCGTCCGTTAACACGATAACTTGAGTAAATTTTGAGGTATCTTGATGAAATTTGGTATGTAGGTTCCTGAGCACCCATCTCAGATCGCTATTTAAAATGAACGATATCGGACTATAACCACGCCCACTTTTTCGATATCGAAAATTTCGAAAAACCGAAAAATTGCGATAATTCATTACAAAAGAGAGATAAAGCGATGAAACTTGGTAGATGAGTTGAGCTTATGACGCAGAATAGAAAATTAGTAAAATTTTGGACAATGGGCGTGGCACCGCCCACTTTTAAAAGAAGGTAATTTAAAACTTTTGCAAGCTTTAATTTGGCAGTTGTTGAAGATATCATGATGAAATTTGGCAGGAACGTTACTCCTATTACTATATGTACGCTTAATAAAAATTAGCATAATCGGAGAAGGACCACACCCACTTTTAAAAAAAAATTTTTTTAAAGTAAAATTTTAACAAAAAATTTAATATCTTTACAGTATATAAGTAAATTATGTCAAACATTCAACTCCAGTAATGATATAGTGCAACAAAATACAAAAATAAAAGAAAATTTCAAAATGGGCGTGGCTCCGCCCTTTTTCATTTAATTTGTCTAGGATACTTTTAACGCCATAAGTCGAACAAAAATTAACCAATGCTTTTGAAATTTGGTAGGGGCATAGATTTTATGACGATAACTCTTTTCTGTGAAAATGGGCGAAATCGGTTGATGCCACGCCCAGTTTTTATACACAGTCGCCCGTCTGTCCTTCCGCATGGCCGTTAACACAATAACTTGAGCAAAAATCGATATATCTTTACTAAACTCAGTTGACGTACTTATCTGAACTCACTTTGTATTGGTGTAAAAAATGGCCGAAATCCGACTATGACCACGCCCACTTTTTCGATATCGAAAATTACGAAAAATGAAAAAAATGCCATAATTATATACCAAATACGAAAAAGGGATGAAACATGGTAATTGTATTGGTCTATTGACGCAAATATAACTTTAGAAAAAAACTTGGAAAATGGGTGTGACACCTACCATATTAAGTAGAAGAAAATGAAAAAGTTTTGCAGGGCGAAATCAAAAGCCCTTGGAATCTTGGAAGGAATACTGTTCGTGGTATTACATATATAAATAAATTAGCGGTATCCAACAGATGATGTTCTGGGTCACCCTGGTCCACATTTTGGTCGATATCTGGAAAACGCCTTCACATATACAACTACCACCACTCCCTTTTAAAACTCTCATTAATACCTTTAATTTGATACCCATATCGTACAAACTCATTCTATAGTCACCCCTGGTCCACCTTTATGGCGATATCTCGAAAAGGCGTCCACCTATAGAACTAAGGCCCACTCCCTTTTAAAATACTCATTAACTCCTTTCGTTTGATACCCATATTGCACAAACGAATTCTAGAGTCACCCCTGGCCCACCTTTATGGCGATATCTCGAAACGGCGTCCACCTGTGGAACTAAGGATTACTCCCTTTTAAATACTCATTTACACCTTTCTTTTGATACCCATATTGTACAAACAAATTCTAGAGTCACCCCTGGTCCACCTTTATGGCGATATCCCTAAATGGCGTCCACCTATAGAACTATGGCCCACTCCCTCATAAAATACTCTTTAATGCCTTTCGTTTGATACACATGTCATACAAACACATTCCAGGGTTTCCCTCGGTTCATTTTCCTACATGGTTATTTTCCCTTATGTTGTCACCATAGCTCTCAACTGAGTATGTAATGTTCGGTTACACCCGAACTTAACCTTCCTTACTTGTTTATTTATATTTATCTTAAAAATCGTTTAGGTATGTAGATCTGTTCACTATATATTTCTTATCTTATACTTCCGATT
>JARSSU010012696.1:0-15438 GCA_029619165.1 Eurosta solidaginis | reverse complement strand
TTCCGATCGACAGCATCGGCCGTAGGCCATGATTGCTAAGTCATTCGTAGTCATAGTTTTTACACGCAGACCACAAAAACCTGAAACTTTGCATCCTCATACAAAGTACCTACCTATTTTTTATTTTATATTTATTTTAAAAATCGTTTAGGTATGTAGACTGTTCGCTAGATATTCTTATCTTATACATCCGATTATTCGGAGATTACGAACGGGATAAGATTATTGTTCAGTCCCATCCATGAAAGGTATGAAGTCTTCGGCATAGCCGAAGACAGTCCCGTCCTTACTTGTTTTTTGTCAGTTCATTGCGGCTGCTGCGTAGAGTATCGCCCTATCGCAAAATATTTGTCAAAAAATAAAATTCCCATTGCAGGAGTAGCACAAAAACGTCCTATTTCAGAATTGGGTTGAGAAACGCCGTATCTCAGAATGCTTTTCATTAACTCCTCTTATGTCAAAATGCATTGAACTTATGCTGAGATAGGAAGTTTTCGAAACAATTTTGAGATAGTGTATTTTTGTATAAAATTCTAACGTACGGCATTCTTCAAACAATTTCTGAAAGACTGACAAAACCAACATGACTTTATCAATTAACGAAATGTTTCGTAGAAAAGAATTCTTTCATCAAAAACTTTTGGCACTTTCAAATTTATTATCACTACTAATATACTACCAAAGATACTTCTCTACGACAACTAAGTCCAACAGCTTAAGTGTAACGCTAAATCTACGAAGAATTCTCTCGTATGAACAAACGTCAAAATCGTTCATAAGTCTCCAAGTCGAGAGAAGGGCGACCAACAACTTTAGTTTGACTTACTTAAAACATTTACAGAAAAGTATGTTGGGAATGTTCCGCATATAGTCCATCAGCCCAATTCGAAGAAAAGTCAGTGCGAATTTTTTCCCTTCTCCCTTACCTCCTATTCCGAACAATGTTCGAAGAAGCGGAAACCGGTTATGGAAGGAAAGTCAGGAGGGGGCTTGTTAAATTAAAGGGAATGCCTCAAAATAGTTAGAGAAAATTGGTTCTTTTAAGCAAGAGCACATATTTGAAGAAATTTGTGCGAAAATATATCTATTCTTCCACAATATTCTTGATTTTATGTCGAAAAGCATACCATAAGCTACGGAAGAGCTCGTGGTATATTTAATGCAGCCATCCAGGAATTACGAAAAAAAAATTTCTAAGGAATAAATTTCGGCATATGACTACAGACGAATTAGACTCGACTTGGCCGCCAAAAACAAATTACTTTGCTGAATGGAAGCAGGCAACTCCGGTGGATTTGGTGTTACCCCTCCCTCTTCTTCTTTGTACGCTTCTCTGTTAATGCCGCTGTGTCACCAATTCATTACTTATTTCAGTGAATACCACATGAAATACAATACTGTGCATGGTTCATATTTTACCTCTTAACTTCAAACAAATCCGCAACAATAATTAAACGTTCCTATTTTCTAAACAAAAAAAGAAATGCACAACGAAATTTCAATTAACCAAACATCTGACTTCGAATTCCTATACCCCAATGATTGTTCTCCCTACGAGAAGAAACTCGGAGGCATGCTGTAATGGGTGGAGGGTGGCGGAAGTTTTGATAGCTGTCATGGCGAACGCCCTTAGCTCCAGTGAGCTCCGGGTTGTATATTGGAAGCGCCACATATAACTGAATAAATGCAGCAAATGCATCTTCAACAGCAACCAGCACGAGCATCAATGCTTATACAAGATCAACATTTGCTATACATAAATTTTAGTTAAAACATACAATAAAAGCATACAAAAATGCGTTTGGGAGCAATTGTGCCAAGGTTCAAAGCTGAGACCACCCAGGGGCCAATTAGCTTCTACGACTGGCAGGGAAGCTCCTGGGTTATGCTATTCTCATATCCATCCGACTTTACATCCGTTTGCACCACCGAGCTGGGCCGTATTGCGGGTCATCAACCAGGTTTGCAAAACGTAATGTGAAGTGTTTGGCTCACTCAGTGGACGAACTGAAGTCGCATGTTGACTGGGTGAACGATACCAAATCGTAATGTTTGGATATTCCCTTATCCCATCATTCTGATCCACAGCATGTTTTTAGCTGTGCTCTTTGGTATGTTACCTGTGTCCGCATGGTTTGTTGTTGTGGATCATCACTAGCAGGCCGTGCATTAATATTTGTTCTACGGTGTTGCAATTTTTGTTGTTGGTGCGTTTGATGAGACTTTGCAGCAGCGGCAGCATTTCTCATTCCTTCAAGTATCCGCATTAAAAGCACATTGGGAGGCAAGTCAGCTATTTTTACCTCAACCAAAACTCGACACTCCGGACAACGCAGCTCTTGGCGACTGGAAACGATCACCTCCAACAATTTACGACAAAACGTAGGTTGGCAGGAAAGCACCTTAGAGGAAGTATCCAAACGTTCCAGGCACACTGAGCACTCAAGAAAATCATTTAACGTATGCTCATTCATATTTATTCGGTCTGACATTTTTTTTTAATATGAAATATGATACTATATTTTTTAAAATAAAACTACTTTGTTCAATACGATATAGAGCACCATATTGCCACAATGATTTCTTATTGGATAAAATTCGTCATCTATTATTAAGTCAAACATATTTTGGACACAATTTCACAATAGACCTAATATATCGCAATGCATTCCATTGCAGTATTAAATACATATCAATTGCACTAATGCTCCCAAAATAAGTTTCGTTGGTGGGTTATTTGCTGTTTGCGTTTGACACCTGGCCTGTTCATTCCCGCTGCCGCATGCGTATGCACCTTACGATTTTGAATCAACTGATTTACATTTTAAAAAGGGAGATTGAGTACCATTAAAACGAAAAGTGGACTCTAATTCGTATGTGGGTCAACTTAATAATGGGAATGGCGCCATTTCGGAAAGCACTTTCCCAATCAATCATGTATAAGTTATTGTACCATTGCCAACACCTCTATGTATTGCATTGTATGATGTTAAAATGCCACCGGAGCAAGAGAAGGATCCAGAGATTGGCAAAACTATACGTGCGCTATATATCGTCGGTCACGACCACAACGTACCCCTATCGATGTTCTATCCGATGTCGACGGGCAGAAATGTTGATAAGATTCTACGTTGCATTAACTCTTTGCAATTGACTGACAAGCTGAAGGTTGTGGCCACACCTGCCAATCGGACGCCTGGTAGCAAAGAGATGACTTTACCCACTGTAACTGACGAGGAAGCAAATCAAACTGTTCCCGAAAGGTTTGGATAAAAGTTACTATGCCTTCCGGCGTAAATCATGTTACAACCACAGAAAATTACTAAATCAGTCTTCTAATCATTTTACTTACATCACACCAAACGTTTGCATCGATAATTCTCTTGTTGGTGATAAATAATCACTCCAGTGCCGTTTCATGGCATAAACGCAATTTGTTAATTAATTGGTGATATAATATTCACTCCAGTGCCGTTTCATGGCATAAAACGCTATTTGTTAATTAATTCTACAGCTGGTATAAGAACAGCTAGTGTTTTGCCTGAACCTGTCTTAGCAGCTCCGTACTCGACCACGCGTAAAACGAAAAGAATGAAGCAAACGGCGCCATGAATCGAACGATCGATTTACCGTTTGCTTCAATTCAAAGCAATGTACATTTGTGCGTATGAATGTTTCATTTTTTTGTCTGGTATATAATACCAGTGCGCGGACTGTCTATAAAGGGAATGTTGGTAAAGCGATGAATGAAAAGAGTAGTGGTAGTGGGAGATTTTGCTCTCCAAGAAAACATCTCACGGAAATAACACTTTCAAGAGAAACATGTAAACAAAACCAAAACTGTAATGCGAATTTGTATATACAAAGCTTATGCCTTAGGATACTCACTATTTCCTGAAATACACAAACAAAAATTACGAAACGTCTAATTACAACAGTAGTTTCCAAAGTACCAAAATCCTGCCACAAAATAACCGATTTCGGCATGTTCTCGTTTACTTAAAACTGTTTTCAACAACAAACATCACAAACAGTCATTATTAAGGGTTCGGTACAAAAACAATCCGGCTCGAAGGACCATGAAAAAACCTCTTGGGGCTTCGATAGCTCTGTAGTAAGTTCCCAAGGGTTTTTTGCGCTCGTTGAAAAAAGAGAAAAAAGGAAAAGAACACACAGCAGATTAAATTCTTGAATTTAACAATTTAATAATTTGCACTTCAAAGTTAATTCACAATGCGTAATTCAAAGCTAATTCACATTTTAACTGACTATATTTAGGTTAAGTTATACAAAAATGAAAATCTTACCTATAACAGGGCTGATGGCTGCAGTTATCACGGAGGTTTCCAAAAAAGAAGTGAAAGAGTTTCTTTCTTATAAAACGCGTTCACCCCTCAATTCCGCCGAAAAGCGGTTTTGAGGGGTGATTGAACGAAAGTAAGTTAAATTGGAAAGTCGCGCACCAACACATACACATACGACTGCACGTACATATGTAGCCGTTGGTGTTAGTGCGCGAAGGTAGAGATAGAAGCAAACACAGATAGTTTACATTAGGCTGGGTCACCATTGGCCGTGCTCATTCTTGGGCTTAGCTTGGTGGCCTAAACATGCCGGCCCTCCTTGCTAAAAGCAACATCGGCAGACTCCTGCGGCCATCTTCCCTGTTCAACCTAATACTAACTAAAATATAAATGAACAAAATTCATGAATGTTCCGATGAGGGCATCAGCATGGCGGTTTCCTGCTGGACACGGTAATTGGGATTTCGGTTCCATCCGGAAATCGTGGAGCTGTAGTAAAGAAAGAATAAACGTTAGGAAATTGTAAGTGGTTGAGTTCAATTTTTTGCACCTCTTCTCACACGGATGGCACATGAAGCTAGTTCGAGGGTTGAGAAAGATTTAGGAGCGGCATGCCCCAGACAAGAGCCAGCCAAATATGCTGCTCTGCGCTAAAAAAGGGCCAAACGTAAATGGCAATGTGCCCGGCAGTATCAGCTCCGGATATATATCGGCTCCCAACACGAGTCGAACCGGACTTGACACAAAAAATGTTGGATCGGCGAGCTGCATATGGGTATACGGTGTCGCGACCGAGGGGTCGAAATTCGCGCTTGGACTCACACGGGCGTAGTTGGGAACGATCGTAGCTTGAACCATGAACCTACGGTTCTGCCCATGTTTACCCCTTTATTCGCAAGAGGCACCCTCGTTGTGATCCGTAGTTTTCCTCGTCGAGGTGTAACTCTCGAGCCAGGTCGCGTGAAATTAACGAAGTTGTGGCGCACGCGTCGATGAGTGCGCGCATCAGGTGCAACCGCCCTCGCGCCTCGATTTTGATCACGGCAGTTGGCGATATTGATGTAAAGGGCGAAGTGATACGATCTCCCGCGTGAATTGCCCCGTTTTGAAGGCAGCTGGCAGTCGTCGAGAGTGTCGTTCCAGCCGGCCCTGCGAACCTATTCTTTCCAGCTCGTATCCTTGACGGGAGCGGAAAGTCCGGGATTATGCTCCTCGTGTATGTTGACGCCGGTTCGGGCTGCGGAAAGTCCGTGATTCCGCTATTCCCTTGTGACCATCTGAACCCCGCTTCCTCGCTCTTTGATGACGTTGGTGTGTAGTTGATGGGCGGAAAGTCCGTGATTCCGCTCCATCTTTGCGGCGTTCGTGTGCGAGTGGGGGCCGGAACTTCCTTGGTTCCATCTTCCTGCTGGTGGCCGGGCGGAAAAGCCGTGATTCCACTCCGGCTTCGTTCAACTCTCCTTCTTCTAGTTCGCGTGGCCCGCTGTCAGTTCCTATTTCCGATGCTTGCAGAGACAGGATGTGTTCGTCTTCGCTATCCATCTGAACGCTCCATGGCCTGGTATCCACTTCCTGGGGCTCCGGATTGTCGAAGCTCTGGTGCAGCGTGGTATGATGGTCCCCTTGGCACTGGTGGCAACGTCCTTTGCTCGTGCAGTCGGCGGTGCGGTGTGCTACTGATAGGCAGTTGCCGCAGTACCGTCCCAATGCGGCGTCCCTTTGCCTTTCCTCGGGCGATTTGGCTCGGTAGACCGGGCATAACCAGATCGGATGTCGTTTGTCGCACAGGTGGCATGGTTTCGGGTACCGCTGGGCCATGCGAAAAGGTCATTGGTCAGGGTTTAGAATTTGAGGGGATTTTATCATGCTTGAGGGGAGTTGGGTGTTGAGAAGATATTCCTAGACAAGAGTGGGAACAAGCTACAATTACTTAGGCAGTTAGCTGCACAAGAGCCTAAATTTTGTGTTCTTTTTTTCTATATACAACGCGATTTTGAAGTAAATTATCTTTGTGTCCACCCGGGACACTTGTAAATTATCTTTATCGCTTGACACTTTTTTGCGTTTAGATTTTGGGCTAGAGGTTAATAGGGAAAACCTATTATCCCCTAGTCGATGCCCCTTTTGGACCATTTCATCACTTTAACCTTAGCTCACCAGATTATCTAAGTAAGGTAGACACTAAAGAAAAGAAAATTTTTAACTTGAGTTTGCGAACCGAGTGCAAAGAACACATGGAGAGAGAAAGAAGTAACTGATATTCCTAAGATAAAACAACCGTATTCGCCAATTAGTAGTCGTAGTGAGGTTTTCTTGCGCCCGGGGAAATATTTAATTATACGTTTCTCTAAAATTCATCCCCGGATCTTGTAATCTTAGGTGCACACGATCAATCCTCCTTAAGATTTCATACCAGAAATGAACTAATGTTATGAAACATAAATTTAGTATATTTTGCAACAGAACTGTAGCTTCGCTTCTGGTGTCACTTGTGGGGTTTCCTCTGCTAATTTTTCTAAGTGTTTTACTACATTCTCTAGCCCATCGGCGATAACGCTAATGTATTCTGGCGCTCCATCGTGTTTCAGATCCACCTTTGACAGTTTTTGATAAAGCATTTTTTTAATAATTCCCATCATACAGTTGAACGTGAGAAAAAAAGATATATGCTTTCAATTATTCCACAACATCTCGCAAGTGTTCCGGATATATGCATGCATTTTTAGTATAGAAAATTTTTTCCAGAAATCAGTTATAATAAAAATACAAATTACCCAGGAAGTTCTGCTTATCGGACCATATGGCGCCCCCTGTGAGTAAGCCCCTTCCAAACTTCGATTCGGGGAGGTGGTTCAATGGTGTGATGATGATAGCGTGCGATAACATCACTAGCTTGCGGTGGCTGGAGGAAGTGGTTTGAAACCTCCAAGGCAAGGCACGAACGCGCGGTCTAAGAAGGTGGATAAATCGCGGATCCTCAATAGTTGAAGTATGGATACCATGCGTGATGAAGTCGGAGGATACGCTGGGACTTCTGCAGTCAGAATCTGAATATACCAATACAGAATTGGAAGGTACTTACTGTAAATTGCACACGCACCTCGGCAAAATGTCCTGGGGTATAGGAAAGATTATATGCGACTCAGGATAATAAGTCCCAAGGATAAAAATCCAAACACGCCAGAGGTGGGCGACTTCGAAAAGAACCTCGAAAACCTTACACATGTGCCCAACATCCAGGAATATTCTTGATATTACATTGAGCTCTGAACGTGATATATCAAGGTATGATTCGATGGTTCTTGATAGAGCATTCTTCTCCCACCATGCGTATATCAGGTTCAGCATCCCGTTATAGAGGGTCGAGCAGGAAGAAGCCTAATGAACCTCAGTTCAACGAACTGGACGTAATTCCAAAAACTTGGGACAGCCCAAAGATGCTAACAATGTAGAGTAACTGGAGGACTCCAACGACTTCCTAACAAAAAGACATGTAAAATAAATATTTAAGCTGGAAAAGGCGAGCGAAGCGTGGCGGGACGAATATGGCTATCTGTTGAGGATATACAAACATAAAATTACCAGGGCGAAGAGTCTCATGACAATTTTACAAATATTATTATTCATAGCTCAAAATCGTTAAACCTATCGTAACAAAATTCGGCAGAGAGGTTACCTTTACTATAAGGAATGCTTGGAAGAAAAATTTACGAAATCGGTTAAGTGCCACGCCCACTTTTATATAAAAGATTTTAAAAAGTTCGTGGACGAATAAAATAGGCTATATCTTTGCAAAAAAAACTTTGTATCAATGGTATTTCATTTTCCAACTGGATTTATAACAATAAATAGGAAAAACTTCAAATTTTAAAAAATGGGCGAGGCACCGCCTCTTTTATGACTAAGCAATTTTCTGTTTCGGGAGCCATAACTCGAAGAAAAATTAACGGATGGTAATAAAATTGGGTACACAAATGTTCCCTATAGCAGGAAATATTTCTAGAAAAAATGGACGAGATTGGTTAAAGACGACGCCCACTTTTATACAAAAGATTTTTAAAAGGGTCGTGGGCGAATAAAATAGGCTATATCTTTGCAAAAAAGAGCTTTATATCAATGGTATTTCATTTCCCAAGTGAATTTATAGCAATAAATACGAAAAACTTCAAATTTTAAAAAACGGGCGAGGCACCGCCCCTTTTATGACTAAGCAATTGTCTATGTTTTAGGAGCCATAACTCGAAGAAAAATTAACGGATCGTAATAAAATTGGGTACACAAATTTTTCCTATAGCAGGAAGTATTTCTAAAAAAATGGACGAGATCGGTTAAAGACCACGACTACTTTTATATAAAAAATTTTGAAAGGGTCGTAGACGAAAATAATAAGCTATATCTTAGCGAAAAAGAGCTTGTATCAATAGAATTTTTCATTCTAAATGAATTATAACATTAAATTGGAAAACACTAAATTTTTTGAAAATGGGTGTGGCATCGCCCCTTTTTTGACTAAGAAATTTTCCATGTTTCGGGAGCCATAACTCGAACAAAAATTAACATATCGTAATGAAATTGTGTACACATATAGCAGAAAATATTTCTAGTAAAAATGGACGAGATCGGTTAAAAACCACGGCAACTTAGATATAAAACAAATTTAAAAGAGTCGTAGCAAAGAATAATAAGGTATAACTTAAAAAAAAATAGTTTTGAATCAATTATATTTTACTTATCAAGGTTATTGTAAGAGGCAAGGGGGAGACATGTTTTTTAAACGGGCGGTGCCACGTGTTATGTAGAAAAGTAATTTATCTGAAATGAAATGTACAATTGAACTCACGCTGAGTATATAATGTTCGGTTTCACCCGAACTTAGACACCTTTACTTGTTTTTTAATGATTTTGTTGTACACAAACAAAAAATTGTCCACTTTATGGCATAGTAAAAATATTGTTCGGTAATAGTTCAGTTATATAGGTCAATACAATGTAACGAAAAGGTCTAACAAAGGTTTTCGCAATGTTTATTCGTTTAAGAGTTATTTGAGATTAAATCTGAAAACTTACGCATTTAAAATGACGAATGAAGTATAGCGGGGCTAGCATGATAAGAAAAAACGGATAATATATTAAATACTTACACTTGGTATATTATCACTATTGCAAACTTGTTCCGATAATAGTCTGTCTCGAATTTCCCAAGCGAAAATGCTTGGACATTCCCGCTTATAGTCGGCGATTTTTTGCACGACAGGCGTAGTTGCAACACGTGGCTTTGAGCCACCTATCGCCCGCGGTTTGATCGACCCTGTTTCATAGTATCTGCAATACGAAAGTTGGTTATCTGGTTTGCTAGAGCAATCTGTTTTATAATGACTGTTATCAGCCAATAGCCATAGCAGCTATTGATATTTTTTGTTACCCAAAAAATTTATTTTAAGCCTAATTATATACCTAATATTAATAATAATTATTAAAATAAAAAATATTAATAATAATAATAATAATATAAAGGAGGATCTTAGTAGTAGCGAATATAACTACATCACCATCCATCTTAATGCCTGGAATTCCAACAATGTTTCTAAATGGGCGATCATGGATGGTCTTAACTAAGCTAAAGTACATCCAGCCATAACCAGATGGATCGGCTGCATGTCAAATTGCAAGAAGATTACTTCACAATGGGTATTGTATGTGACCACAAAATCATTGGACAGGGGCACGCCCCACCCTGCTATCACCCCTGCTGTGGACGCTGGTCATCAACCAACTGCTCAGGCGGTTCGATGAGGAACCCGTAAAACTTACGGCTTACGCAGATGACGTGTGCAATTGTCAAAGTGCCTTCCAACGATTAGCTATTTGATGGCTCGGGCGCTTCGGGATATCCATACCTGGGCATCCAATATGGTAGACAGCCAACGCAGAGAAGACAGTTTTGGTTTTGTTTACTAGGAGGTACAAGGTCCCAAATTGGAGTAGACCTAAGTAAGGAGGGGTGACCCTACAGAAGAAACCTTGCACAAAATATTGTAACGAATTTAGTGCAATTCCGCTTATTTGCAACCTTCTACTAACGTTCATATCGCTAAACTGTTGAATAAATAACTACAGTGAATAATGCAAAATGGTCTTTATTAGACTACTTGAAAGTACTTCACAATAACACTTATACTTCGCAACTGATAGCTTGCTTAAATCAAACTGATTGCTGCTCACTCAGCTTACGCTCCTTTTATACTCTCCGCTGTCTCGTTCGCATACTTCTAGGCGTTTCTTCTTTACTGCTTGGTTACCAGCTATAAACAGGACTCCCAGTTGCCTCTTCGACAATTCTGCATGCTCGACACGGCCGGGAAAATTATGGAAGCCGCCTTAAACAACGGTTGTTAGCAGCCACTACAAATAGAGGAGTCTGTTCCATCGGCAGCATGTCTTCCGGAAAGGCCACTCCACAGGATGCCATAACCGAGGTAACAAATGCGGTAAGGAAAGCCGAAGCTGCGTGCTATCAAGCTAGACCGGTTGTCCTACTGGTCATACTGGCCTTGAAAAATGCCTTTAACTCCTTCAGGTGGAACGACATGCTCGATGCGCTAAAAAACTATTTTAACAATAAAGCTGCAGGCAAGTGAACTAGGGAACTGACTTCCGAGCTGGAGTGGTTAGAGCGGCCACATGGAGAGGTCAAATTCTACCCGACACAGTTGGCATGATCGCCAATTGTGGGTTATATATAAATTAAATTTATGTTTTATTTTGATCTTTTTAACTTTTTGTTTTACAAATTTCTTTCATAATGAAAATTTTTGATAATTCAAAAATCAACATTGAAACTTAAAATATTGATAATACATTTAAAAATTACAAAGTTCAAAGTAACTAAAATACAAAGTTAAATAAAAATAATAAGAACCCTACACACGTCACACCTTTTTCGAATGTGAACACTTCGCACAGCAACCGAGATGACCTGCGGAAGTGACAAATGGGATATGGTCAGCAGATATGCAAGTAATATTCTCCTTGCAAAACGGCAAGTTTGTTTCTTGGCCTAATAATGTAAAAGTAGCCAAAAAGCGCCTCTGTATTCGAAGTTATGTCAAACGTGGTCCCAGGTGGGGTTAATGCGGAGGCCGTGGGAGGTTGGGTGTCAGTGGGTAGCCTATCAAGAGAAGAAGGAAGTCCTACACTCGGAGAGGCTCCATGCTACAGAGTGTATCACCGATGCTTAACAACCGTGCAGATGCGAAAAGAATCAATCCGATGCTGGCAAAAGCAATAGAGCTTCAGTGCTGCAGGCAAGTAGACCAGCGAACTAACTCCCGAGCTGGAGCCATGGTTAAAATGATCACATGGAGAGATCGACTTCTATCTGGCACAGTTTTTAAGTGGCCATGGCTACTTTCGGGAATATTAACGAATAACGATAACTTGAGTATCTTGATGAAATTTGGTATATAGTTTCCTGCGAACTCATCTCATATCGCTATTTAAAATGAACGGAATCGGACTATAACCACGCCCACTTTTTCACATTTTTTCAGACAACAATATGCGCAATATCCGAAAGCATATGGTGATGTTTGAAGCTTCAATCTGATAAATTGAGGAAGATATGACAAAAATCCTCTTTTCTGAAAAATCGGTTGCACTATATGCTATAGTAGTCCGATCCGGCCGGTTCCGACAAATGTCTAATCGGACACCTAAATACACCCGCTCACTAAATTTTATCAAGATATCTCAAAAATTGAGGGACTAGTTTGCATACAAACAGACAGACGGACAGACGGACAGACGAACAGACGGGCATGGCTAAATCAACTCAGCTCTTTATCCTGATTATTTCGGTATACTTAATGGTGGGTCTATCTATTTTCCTATAAGGACTTACAATTTTGAGATTCGTGCCAAAGTTAATATACCAAACGAGGATTAATCTGCAAATGCAAAAAACATTTTCGGGCAAATTTAACATTAATTTTTATAAATAAATTTAGTTAGTTTTCAACAAAAGATAACTGATTATTTGTGATTTCATGTTTTTTTTAAACATCTAAAATAAAAAACAAAGAATCTGTTAAATAAAGACCTATGCTATTACGTGTAATTAGAATGTATCCAAAAAATGGGCCGGTTTAAAAATTAATTCTCTTTAAAGTTTTTTGTGCGCTAACAATTATTTTGGAACAATTATTTTAGGATTTTGGTACAGACCAATATAGGTAAGTGGCAGCAAGCGGAAACCATGTTTTAAGGGCCCATTACTGATACTTAGCATAGACTTGACTTGACTTGAGAACAGACACTTACAGTTCTGTTAAATGAACATTCCATGTTACTGATTATTCAAAAACTTAGCAACACTTGACTTAGAAATCTGTTGAATTTTGATTTTCTATGTAAGTTCTAAGTGACGTTTACATTTTGAGATATCATTGTTTGTTTCCATTTCATTTTGACATTTTGTCATACAAATTGACATTTATCGATTATGATGCCAGATTGTATGCACTTAGTGGAGTATAATCGTGGCTAAGTTGCCAAGTTTACGCCAAGTCAATTAAAGTCTATGCTAAGTATCAGTAATGGGCCCTTTATTCTTTCACGGCCTGGCGCGTACGTATATGTATATATGTAGGTGAAACATTTGAGCAACACGACTACGCAGCTTTTCGAATTTCTAATTCAACATAATATGTAGGTTTGTATCTTAGAGCACTAACATAATTGGTCCTACATATGGCGCACTTTTGGGCACGAAAGCAAATTTCGATATTGCAGAGATTGTTCGAATTTACAAAAAACTTTTTCTATTAATTATAAACAAATAGAGTAATATTTGTTAACAAAAATAGGCCTAAGCTCTGCGGCTGATCTATACAAATCGATTCATATAAATTTTATATGATTTTACGTATGCTAACTATGCGAAACGGCCTGTCAATTGATTGTATGGAAATTTTGTGAGCGTATTAATAATACATAGATTTTGAAAGCCGTTTTTTCTGAACCGTAAAGCTGAAGAACGGCTGAACCGATTGTGATGAAATTTTGAGCATAGATTTGGTGGTGGCTAACGACGAAATGTGGACCAGGGTAACCCTAAAATGTGGTCATGCGATTTGGGTATCAAACGATAGGTATCGACGAGGATTTTAATGTAGAGTTGATTTAATTTCAATATCCAACTTATTTTGCGAAATATCGAGCAAAATGTGGACCAGGGTAACCGTAAAATGTGGTCATGCGGTATCAAATGATAGGTATCGACGAGGGTTTTAATGTAGAGTTGATTTCATTTCAATATCCGGCAGCAGAGGGGCGAGGAATCAAAGGGCCGGGAAAGGAGATGATAAATCGCACACCTGCATTTATTTACTTGCGATGGGGATGCAATTTTTTTTGGCTGTCTAATCGTTATGTCATTGACTATAATACCACTTATCAGCTGTTATTTAACAAATATGAATTTAGTTTTAGACAATTCGTTACGATTTTCAGTTTGTTTGAAAGTTATTATTTGCGTATAAGTAATATTATACTTTTGTGAAATTTTATGTAGCGAATGTATGTGCATTTGAAAAATAACTTAAAATAATTAAAATCAGTGAAAGGTAGTTTTTACGAATTGAAAAATGCCGAAAGTGCGAACGAGACTATCCCGAAAAACGCCGCACAATACGTTAGTGGCTGCTTCATATCGGGTAGAAGAACGGGTGCGGGCTTATTTGTTTTACAATAGATGCGCGTTTGATTACCATGCAAATATAGATTATCCTAATTCAAAAGACCTCGAAATAGGAAGAATGAATGTAGCTTGTGTACACTGCGGTGCGAAAAAAGGAGTAGCGAGGCGTCATGTTTTTGTTGTGCAGGAGGTAAAATTAATATTCTAATATTCAGGAGCCACCGGATCCGCTAAAGTCCCTAATTCTTGGTAATAATTCATTATCAAAGCATTTTCTAAATAATGCAAGAAAGTACAATAGCTTATTTCAAATGACGTCTGTGGGTACACATGAGATAAGAGAAGGCAATTTCATGCCGACATACAAAATTCAAGAGCAGATGTACCACCTCATTGGATCATTATTGCCAGCACCGTATGTACTTGCTAAATTTCTGAAGCTGACCAAACATCTATTCGCTCAAATATTAATCCTTCATTAAATGTTCAAGGTATTGAAATGCTTCAAAATTTATTGCACATGTATAATTCATTAATTTCAAGCTTTAAGTGCAATATAGAACGTATGTCCACGTCCGAGTCTGCGGATGATTTTCGTTAGTTATACACGCGGAAAAATTACGGCTAATGATCACACAGGACGATATACTGCACCTTTAATAATGAATAGCCGTCCTTTGATAGACGAGACAAGGGGCAAGAGATATTGTATTGCCTTGTGCGAGGCAACTTCATCGGTCTCTGAGCTCATCGAGCGTATGATCCTCTTCAATATCCGACCTGGTTGTCAAGAGGAGAAGACGGATACTGTTTGACATGCCAAATTGTGATCAAACAAAATATATATCGTGCATACAGATCTATGCTCACCAATTCATGATCAGAGATAAGATTAGGACGATCTTATAGATTATCATACATAAAAGCTAAAATTCAAATTTTATATGTATTAAAACACATTTTATAATTTTCATAAGTTCCAGATCAGAGCGGGCGGGCGATATAATTGAATATTCAATTATAATAAGCTATTTATAAATACATTTGCAAATCAAGCTACATGAAAATACTTCGGATGAGATTCAAAAATATCCACAACGGTCGGTATATAAGCACTTCAGAGTATTTCTGTGGCTTTTTGCGAAAAATATATTTATCCAGTTTTTGGTTGCCTTCACAAATCGTGATATTCAATGACCGGAATGCCCGTTTGAGGCAATCCTGAGGCTGCCCAATGTGACTTAAATTATTTAAATGACTACCTTCAAGCTAATTATCGAAGATGGTTTCGGATCAGCAGCTGACATATGATAAGTCTTTGACAGCATTAAAACGAAAGAGGTCAAGCATTTTTCTTAAATGCTCCTGGTGGTGTGGAAAAACCTTTACTTAATCTCTTCTCTCGCATATGCCAGATGTAAAGGTCACGTGGCGCTG
>JARSSU010012694.1:0-33961 GCA_029619165.1 Eurosta solidaginis | reverse complement strand
ATTCCTTGCGACTCATCCCGGATTCAACCTAGGCTAATCGCATTTTTGCAAGGTTAGTTTAAAATATATGTTACGTGTTTTTATGAGTATTTATGCAAGCTATATTTTTCTAACCCATTCCCGCAACCCTACACATTTTTCTGTTGGCCTGCTGAATTTGGCCCTTTAATCAATTTTCGATCATCTCTTCGGGTTCTGATTGATCATAAAGAAATAAAAAATTATGTGCCACGCGTATTCGAACCAATAAACTACAAATTTATGAGCAAAAATTTATCATCTGCGCCAAATACACTGCTGGCTGAAGAATAGGGCTGACTACATTCACGACGGCGGTGTAGCCGCCACATCTGTCATATTACTTTTACACATGTTCTTATGAGCGTCGCTATTTTCGGCGAGACAGAGCAGCACGACAATCAATCACGACAGCTGTTGTAGCCAGATTAACCTAATTCTGTTTTTGGGAAGCGACAGTGAGTGGCGTCCTTTTTATTTTGTCAATAAAAACTAAAATAGAAGTAAATAACAGATAATAAAAGCTAAAATCATTCTTTTTGGCGTTTTTTAAACATAATTAATATTTTTTCTAAATTTTTCGCTACTATTTGCTGTCATTTATTTTGGGGGCTGCCGCTTTCAAAGTAACCAAGAAGCCAATGCTTGGCTTCGGTTGTCGTCAAGCTTTGCTTTATTGTGGTTGTAGTCTGCAGACGGCGTGTTGAATGTGATTAGCCCTTATGCCTAAGAGGACACTTAACCAACTATCTAAAATCATTTCGTTAAATAATCCGAATGTGCGATGAGGAAGAACGCATACATTTCTGTAGATGAGGAAGATGGCAACCTGTAAATGGGGAAATGTTTATAATCCTTTGAAGTAATGTTCGAAAAATTGATTTTGTTAGTTATGGATCCAATCATGCTCGGAACCATACAAGGTGGCGTGGCAGCATGGTGACATACCCACAGACATAAATAAAAACTCTATGGACTAATGTCAAAATGGTACTGCGCCGGAAGTTGATGTATCAAATCAAATAAAAAGTACTAACACCACTTTACCTAAACAAAGAACTAGAAAACATATACACTTACACATTTAACTTTCTTCGGCCCATTTGTAGTAGTTAATGCCGGACAATGTGGCAATGAAATGCCCATATTTAGTGGCAAAACATGAATTTGCATATTTTGCTGAAAATAGGTTAGTCGAATACACACATTCGCACTTCTCAAACGAAATGGTGATAAAACAATTGCAAATGTGTCTTACAAGTATAAGTTATGACCAAATGTGTACCCCTTTTCAAATGCTACAAATAGCAAAACGGGCAACAATATAATCGAAATGGGGCTAAAATAGGCGCCGCTATAAAGTTGGTGAGCTAAAGTGTGTTAAATTTAGAATTACAAATGTCAATGCAGTTTTAAATACGAAGTACCTATTTAGCTTTTGAAATTTTTAAAACGATCGGGGGGAAGTTTCCATAGAAAACGGTTAGTTTAAAAGTTTGCGAAAATGTACCTATGAGCTTAGCCCCTCATGTCTGGTTGACTCTGAGTTAAATTTTTCAATTGCCATTATGCAAGTGTGCCTTATTTACTGAGATAACTCGTACATGTAAATATTGTGAGAAATGTTCAATAAAATATTCTTAATTGAAAAAATTAAGTAAACACTTTTCCTCAAATTAAAGAAAAGTTTTGAACAAAAAGAAGAAATTTTTCCGCATTATATTGAAATTATTTAAAGAAAATGTTTTCCTCATTTTAGATGTTTGTTTTTTTTGAGTGTAGGTTTAGCAAAATTATGTTACACTACGTGCAAGAGCTTTTGCTTTGTAAGAAACGCGCTTTATCGGCAAAATTTTTAATTTGGTGCATTATCTACTTTTTCTTATGTCGGTAGATTTAATAAACTGAACGGGATTTGAACCCAGAACAATTTACAAAATCTGTCGCTTAACGACTGCGCCAACCACTACGCCAAAACTTTTGGCAAACACCGACAGTTCAAATCAGGAATCTCAGTCGAGCGATTGAGTGTTGAGATGCATGCGAGAGACTATCTACATATAACTAACGGTAGTTTTTAACTTCGAAAAATTTGGATGAGTTGTGTATATATATTGAAGGCATGTGTAGGAGTAATATGTATGCAAGTCATATTTTTTTTAACCGTGTGCTCAGAGGAAGACGGCAACATGGAAATAATGCTCGAAAATTTTTGCTAGTTCCTGTTCCGTCGCGAAACTTTAAACACGTAAGTTGAATCGCGAGTGAAAAATGTGTGAAATATTATGAAAGAATAATTACTATTAAAAAATAGTTATCATTAAAAGTAAGCTAAGATCAATTTATTTAAATGAAAATGTAAAAAGTTCAGTGTATTGCATTTATGTAAGAAAATTTTAAGTTCACAAGCCGCGATAGTACAACAAGTGGCTGCGGAAGCACGAATGTTCCAGAAGTGCAGAAAAAGTCTATACATATGTATGTATGTAGTTATATATGCGCGTTTGTGTAATTAGGTATGTACATTAGACCGTTTCATACATAATGTTAAATTTTCTGTTTGCGCTCTTTGGTAGTAATATTGCAAGTTGAAATTAGTTTTATCTCCCAATTCAATGCGCATACCTACATACATACCTGTGTATATGTACATATATAAAATTGTTGCTTTTAAAAAATCGTTACAGCGCAAAGCAAGAAAAAAGTGGTTTAAGGTTTTTTTTGAAATAAAATATTGAGCAATATTGCTGTAAATATGTTATTATATAAAATGAAAAAATGTATGTAAGTGAAGTGAAAGTTGCTAAATATGTATAAAAGTGCTCTGAAATATGAATCGTAATTTATAGACAAAATTAATAAAAATGTATGAAAAAAAGAAGTGGAAATCATACAATCAAGAAGAGAGAGTTAATTTATATTCAGGTAAGGTGAGTAATTAATTTTTGTTTCTATACTTTTTCAAGCAATTACCACCTGATACTCCACTTTTTTTGGACGAGTATTATCTTATAAAATTATCTCCAATATTTTTTAATCCATAAATACTAGTCAGTATTGGATTTTGTGATGCTATGTCCTCTTTACGTAGATTCACAGCTCTTACGTATATGACCTGATTAATTTTTATGAATCGGTATAATCTATGCGATGTTCTTGATCGTATCGGTTCGAGCAATTGTCATAAATTTTTTATATCTTTGTGATCATGAGAATCAACAGAGAATGATCGAAAATTTATTAAAGGGCCAAATTCAGCAGGCCAACCGAAAAATGTGTAGGGTTGCGAGAATGTGTTAGAAAATATATCTTGCATACATAATAATACACACCCGTAACATATATTTCAAGCAATACTGCAAAAAATGCGACCAATGCCAGTTTGATCCTTTGTATGAGTTGAACGTCTCGTTTGTCTGAGCATGTCCTATATATAAAAGAGATATTGTACCCATTATATCCGAAAGGGATCGATAGGACCCAGCCTCTTTGTAGCCATATGTGATTATAAGAAGACTAGTCCCTTTCGATTTATAAGGAAATCAATTAGGCCCAGACGCATTTTTTATGACAGAAACACAATCGAAGGGTTTGTCAGCCACAAAATCTATTTGAGCGCGTGAACAGCTTTTCATAAATGAAATAAAAAATATTTTCCCAAAATTAACCCGTAACTCCGGCGCAGGGTTAAGTCCTAGTAATTTAGGTTCGGTATAGGGCTCCGCATTTTCTTAAATAATTCGATTCATTCGCCTGTAATCTTTTTTATTTTACTTCGTTGCTATTTTATTTTTTAAAATGGGCTACATAGATATGAAACTGACTAATCCAACTGTACCCGAAAGCGACTATACGGGATCATTATGTCCAAATGTAGACAAAAGAGTCCAATCGGATATAAGTCTCTTTAGGGATTAATCGCACGCTTTTTGCAGGGGAATTACTAGACGAAACACATCCATATTTTGGAAGCTAAAAATTACTTTAGTTTGAATAATATATGTCTCCGCATTCATCTACCACTCACTTGACTGATATTCATGCGTGAAAGGCGCTGTAGCCATCGAACCTCTGATGAGAAAGTAGGACGCAGTTTCTTATAGACTGCAGTATTGTTTTAAGTTTGTATTGGTTCGAATCCCGTCAGTCCGTTTTCTTTAAAATTTTTTTTTATTACGAAACCAAAAAAGGCTAACTGTGCGCAAAAATATTTATTTATATCTTTACAAAAGACGTCAAATCCTTACTACACTTATTCCAGATTGAAGGAAGTTGTATTTCCGAATAGGTACCTGGATTGTAGAATTTTTCATTTAGATTTAAGAATAGCTAATTGGATTTCAGAAGGTGCGAATAGAAATTCAGAAAAGGCAATTTGATTTCAGAAAATGAAAATGGATTTCAGAATTTTTAATTAAATTCCAAAATGTCCAAATTGAATTTCAGAAATATCGGAAATCGGCATTTAGATATCAAAATGTATTAAATAACATATAACATGTATATTGGAACGATTTTCCGTCAACCCTTGTCAAATTTGATTTCGAGACAAACCAGCACAACGCCGATGAGGGAACATTGTTCCAATTTACATCAATGATCCATTCTTTGGATATAAGTTAAAATAGGATATATGTACATACATATGCATAGGATTGCATATACATACATAGGTATGTATATTTAGAAAATTTTGAAACATAATAATTCTCCAACAGTCATAACTCGCATCGCAATTGCGTATGCATAGAAGGTGTGAGCGGATTGTAATGCTCTGAGTACAACAAATACCAGGCAGCTTTCGCTTCTTTTCCATTCTCATAGGTACTGAGACCTACACTTTTGCACAAATTGGCTTTTACGACAATATTGTATAAAATAGTGCATTTACATGGAAGTCTTTAAAAATAATGAAATTCAATTTTTTTAATCCTATGTTCACATTCCGAAATGGTTACCGATTCTGAAATCGAATGGAGTTTTCTGAAATGAAAATAAACCATTTCTGCAACCAAATTACATTTCTGAAATCCGAACGATTTTTTGAAATACGAAAAAAATAGTTCGTAAAAATTCCTTGAAAACAAAGGAAAGATTGGATTGATTTTGCGCCATGAAGAAACTCCATTCCTTTATTTATGCAATTAATTTTCTCGACAGCTCAGAAAAATTTTCTTAAAAATAAAACAATTATATAAAAAAAATTTAAAATTTAATTGTGTAACTGTCACAGATTTCTAGTCGAGCTCCACACTTTACAGTCGAGTACTATTTCTTAGGCCACTTGCAGAACGGCAAGTTACTTTTTAAGCTTAGGGTTATTTTAATAAAAGTTTGCAAAAATGTATGAGCATAGCCCTCATGTCTGGTGGGCTCTGAGTTAAAATTTTCATTGCCATTATGCAAGTGAGCTTATTCACTGAGATAACTCGTACATGTAAATATTGTGAAAAATGTTCAATCAAATATTCTTAATTGAAAAAATTAAGAAACACTTTTCCTCAATTTAAAGAAAGTTTTGAACAAAAAGAAGAAATTTTTCCGCATTATATGAAATTATTTAAAGAAATGTTTTCCTCATTTTCGATATAAGTTTAAGTAAGTGTAGTTTAGCAAAATCTGGTATACTACGTTGCTTTGTAAGAAAATGCGCTTTATCGGAAAATTTTTTAATTTGGTGCATTATCTACTTTTTCTCTGTTAGGTATGTTGACTAATATGAACGAATTTGAACCCAGACCCAATTACTAGAACACCGCGGTCTATACAGCTGCGCCAAATACTACACATAGTAAATTATAGGTTAACAGCGACTTCAATTCAGGATTGTAGTCGATCGATTGAGTGGTGAGATGCATGCGAGAGATCATACTATTTACATATAATCTACGGTACCTCTTTAACTCTCGTAACAAATTTCTTTGTTAGCGATGAGTTTGTGTATATATCATTCGTAAGGCATTTGTGGCAGGAAGTAATTATGTTTAGCAATCATATTTTTTTTTAACCGGTTTTCCTCAGAGGGAAGACCGGCCAACACGGAAACTAATGCTCCTGAAAATTTTTGCCTACGTTCCCGTTAGATCCGTTCTGTTTCGTTTTTTCTGTTTTATTGTTACGATAAAGTTTATAGATTAACATTGCAGTTACATTCGAACGACCGGAAACACTCATGGTTACATCTTTCTAGTTTCTAAAATTTTTCACGTCTTCTTGATTTATTATTTTTTTATTTGGCCACGAAAATCTCGTGTTGACAATTTATTTCGCTTTTCTAAATAGATTTCTACTCCCTTCTTGGGTTTCTACGCCGGAAACTCGTGGCATTTTTTCACGCTAGTGATCGCCGGTTTTACTTGTTTTCACACGGATTACTTTGTTATCGCTAGCATTTCGCCCAATCCATAGTCACACTAGGCAGCGGTTGCACCTGAAACGTCACAAGGCGCGACCGAACCGTAGACCATAACAGAGACGTAACAATTATATCACTGTATTTATTTCACTAGCAAACTCTATTTTTATTTCACTTATTTTGGTAACTTTATGGAGGTGCGCAAAAACAAAGCATATGTGCACAGAGTTGCAAGTTTGACACTTGATTATCGTGTAGTTGAGAACGACGTAAAGCTACACGATACACGCAGAGACGTAAGGTCAGAATACATAAGCACACAATATGCGTCCAAGCAGGTCTCGTCTCGTTGAGCGTATCGTTCGCCAACGACTGAGGATGTAAGTTCTTTAACACAGTAACAAATGTTTAGAAAGTACAATGTTTAGAAAGCTACAATTAACGTCGTTTGAAATTCATTTCAGAGTTTTCTACTTCTGGCTAGGTTGCAGTACTTAAGCTTTTTTATCATAATAAATACTTTTGATTTATTTTATTTGACAGATGATGGGAATGTGCTTTTCCGAAACGGATGAATTTACCGAATTATCGAACAATAACATAGTCTTGATCGAACGAGTGTCATAATACCGAATGAAATTCGTCGATCAACTCTTTCGATCACATGCGAAGATCGAATTTGTCTCATAATAGGGGCAAATTGATTAATAATGCTTGCTCTTCATTCATTCTTTCCTTAGCTGTGTTTTTTTCACGTCTATTACAATTTTACGCTTAAACCTTTATATGGACTGCTAGCGACAAACTTTAAATACACTCTGAAATTGCGTCGCATAAAATAGTACTACTAAATTCATACGCATTATACTCAGATGTAACTGAAATATGTGTCCACGGTTCACCCTGCCACTAATTCCATGTATTCTATGCGCGTCACTATCTATCACAACTGATTCAGCTATATGTTATACACAGAAAACAACAGAGGGTTGGTGTCTAGCTAGTTGATTAACCACTGCCGCTAGATGGGTCTGCTAAGCATAGATACTAAGCGAGTGTAGGCGTTTTTTTTTTTACGCGCAAAACACGAAACGTATACGCGTATAGTAAAAAAAAACACGGCTCTTGCTGAAGGAATATGGCTTAAAAAGTTAACCCATTCTTCATTCAGTAGTGGAAAAAAAGAATGCACTCCTTAACTCATTCGAGTAACAAGAAAGTAATTGAATGAAACACAAAAATTTTTCAAAACAGAAATAAGCATTCAAATGAATGACAGCCTTTGTTGCTGAGTGTTCACCACTGTTCTAGTACCGTCAGTTATGTAAAACCCGCTCAAATATCCCATGGTTGCATTTAATTAAAGCCTCCTCAAATACTCACACAAAAAATTTATTATTGTCCGTATATGACCAGTTTTTTTTCGATATGTAATGGTAATAAGCACAATAGAAGCCTAACTGGAAAAGTATTCGATTGAATCTTCCTAAAAATGTATAATAATAAAAGCAAATCACAAAGATGAATAATCAATTGTGGCATACCTAGAAAAGCACAAAGTTATTATACACAGAACAGTCTGGATCAGGACAGAGCCATTCTTCTGAAACAGCACTCAACATGTAGTGCAGATGTGCAAAGTGTGGTGTCGTCTTCTGAGACTTGAAACGGGCCTGAAACAGTTGATAGACGGAATTGTGATGTTTTGTTCAAACTGGTAGTCAGAGGAAAGGACTTTGCATGGTTCCAGAAGTTACCTCAGTGACCAGAAAGCAAGACGGTAATTGCAACGCAGTCTCATCGGTTGTGGATGTAGATATCGGATTGCACACAAAGTTCAGTACTTGACCCGATACTATTACATTGTACATAATGATATAAAAAAGGCTTAAAATATTGCAATATACATCTATCCGCGGATGATGCACTGCTCATCATCAGTGAGAAATATGCCGGCTGTGCAATGCAGAAAGCACAGAAGATCTAGGCTCTCTATAATACAACTGGTGTGCTTTTTAAAAAATTTAAGTTAAATATAGAGTAAGACTAGGCCCCTATATGAACATTTTTCTTTCGGCATCTTCGATCTTGGCTGCTATCGAACATCGAAAATCGAATTTGAAATTGGTATTATGACATCTAATCTCTGTCGAAATTTTCGTTGTGTATCGAATTTTCAAGCGAATAGAAATTTGTTGTCGACGCTGTATCGAATAAGAAGAACAATTGTTTAAACTTAGTTTTTTTGTTATCTTCTACTTTCTTTTTATGCTACCTAATAGTAAATATGGTATTAGTCGAATATATGGTAGATGCTTATTGGTATTAAAATTAATATCACACACAACAATTATTTAAAAGAAATGTTAATTTTCATGATGCAAATTAATATATGAAAATTTTTGCAAATCGAAAAATCAATATTGAAACTTTTAATATTAAAACATATTAAAATTACAAGTTCAATAGTAACATAATATACAAGTTAAAATATATATACTTGATCGTGATATAATGTAAGAACGCTACATATAGGTCGAGGTCGTGAAAACAAAACAACGCTTGGAGAAGGTTTGTTGTCAAAAATTCGAACAAATCCGAGTGCATTCTCGTACCGTTGGCTCAATTGAGACAATCCCTGCGCGAATCTGAGAATTGTTGCCAATTTCCAATTTTATATGGGTTGGAATAGATTGGCTGCTTGCTGCCTTGTTGCAGCCATTCATCTTTACTAGATAGCAAGTCCATGAACGCTTCTATGATCATTATGACGTTTAGTTTTTAACAAATGTAACATGGTTTCGAAAGTCACCGTGTTTTGAGAATCTACAATTACGCGTTGAAATTCATTTCAGCGTTTATACTTCTGGCTAGTGTACACGTATGAAGTTTAGTTTTAACACAGGTAACCCATTAGACGGAACACTGTTTTGAAAGCTACACATACTGCGTTGAAATCATTTCAGCGTTTATATACATCTGGCTAGTTGCTAGTACTGAGAGCTTGTTGTTCGTCATAATAACAGAATATTTGCTTTTATTTTATTGACACATGGTGTCAACTATACATGACAGGTTGGCTCCTCTGTCAAGCAACAAAATGTATCTGTTCACATTGGTGCAAAATCTGTAGTATTAATGTTGGCGAAGGTATGGAAACGGAGAAACGATAAACTTAGCTTGGTTTTGTATGTGTAAGAAAAGTTGAACTAATGTAGTCTGCTGTTGGTTTCATATTGAGTGTGTGCACCATCTCTTTTTGAGCAATCCCTTCGACCATGCATATGAGACGATAATAAAATCAGCTGATGAGATGAGCCAACCTGTACCTAATGTGAACCATGATATGACAGATGACGGAATGTGCTTTTCTGCACAGGTATGCAATATTATCCGAATTATCGACGACACGACTGACACTAGTCATTGATACGAATATTGAGTGTCATAATACCGATGAAAGTCGTCCGATAACTCGTTCGACCACAGTCGAAGATCGAACTGTGTGTCATAATAGGGCCATAAATGAATTCGATAAGTGTGCAGCCCTCGCCCAAAAAAATCGGCTGTTACTAATGCTTCATACCAGAAATAAACAGGACATAGACATTGTACAGGTCTACAGTAGGATATGTAGCAGCACGCACATACACAGCCACGCCTCACCTGATAAAAGGCTTGTATCTTGTGTCGTTTTTTTGTGGATGCTATTTGGGCATCTGTTGTACTTCTTATGAACAACAGAGTTAGTAGCTGCGACCGAAACTGCTGAAAAATCTTATATTACAAAGAAATATACTTATTGCTTTCAAACGAGCACTTCATACATCTCGCTTTAAACATATATTTGGACAATTTTAATAACAAATTGTGATCCTTTTTACGGGGACGATTGCTAAAACACGACCAAAACCGTCGGGGAGGTATTAAGAGACGCGTTTTTGCCTCGCTTCCAATAATTCGAATACTTTTTCTCTTCGACGATGACAACAGGACAAAACGGGCTATTCGATTTTTCTTTCTCCGCTTTTTTGACGAGTATTGCAGTCGACCTCGTTTCACAAAACTGTGTACTTATCGCACGTATGAGAAGAACTGTTTGACGGGTAGAACCCCACTGATACTCCCGTGTATTTGTATTCAGATACTGACTAATCTACGACGTCCTCCGATCCCCCACAGTAGAGTCCAGACTTTTTTATAATTTCTGAGGACCCACATGGAGATAGCACTTAAATATTGTTCCTATACTAAATCGTTAAAGGAATTACCATCACAGCAACCCATATCTGATATTACAATCAGCCCTTTGGCTTCACCTGTGTCGCTTTCGACGAAGCAACGTAATTTTTGACACTTCTGATTTCAGAGTGTCAAAACTCAGGTATCCACGCAGGTTCCCCGCTAGTTGACACTGACACGAAGTAAGATCACAACTGCACCGTGTGTAGAAAGGGAAAGAAATTGTTCTATCCCTCTCATACAGATCATACTTGTAAAGCCTGTATCAATGGACATAGATACACGCGAATTACTCAAAAAATTCGTTTTCCTCAATCTGAAAAGTAGTAATCAGTCATTTTCTATTTGAAAGGAAATAAAAGAGAGCGAACGCACATAAACTGTCAAACACACAGCTTAGAAATGGTGGAGGCGGGATATGCTCTATAGACAATTTCGATAACGGATCAAATGAAAACGTAATCTATGGTGATAGTTCCACTTTAAGTAATTAACAATAGCAATTGTTTATAGTTCTCTGATTTCCTAATGTCATACATAAATCTCGAGACAGTGCTTCATGATTGTGTACGCGATTTGACCGTCCCTGATAATAACCAAAGACAATGAGGTCGAGTTGCCAGTTCGTGACTGATATGCATTGATTATTATGCAGTTTTATATTTCCATCTTTAGGAACGCTGTGCGTTAAATTGTATGAAAAGTACGCTGAAAATGAAGCATCAACGCCTGTCCCAACGTTTCCAAGAGTTTCCGATGATTGCCATATGAGAGATGCTTTGGCGATGAGCCAGAAGACTGGCAAACTTTAACATGCAAACCTTTCCATCATACATGAATGCATTGGCATTAGTGGCGAGTAGAGCACAGCGACCTTGTAGATGCAAAGTCGTCGCTGTATCAAAAGCATTTCATCAGCCTAATTACAATTCCATAAGGAACCTCACAGACAAACTTTGTTGAAAAGCTTAATTCGGAGCTAGACCTAGACGATTTTATGACCTGTAAAATAAAAAAACATTACAAATGGTAGAATATAGTATACACAATTCGAGTGTCCTCTGAGGACTCGAGACCGTCATTGGATAGCTCTGGATATTGAACGAGGGACGCTTGGACGATATTACGTTGCACACAGCGGGTGTACTAGATAGAGTTCTTGTCTTTGTTCAAATAAATTTTAATTGTGTTAGCAGTGCTTTCAAATATATTACACGAAGGAAACAGATATGATAGCGGGGCGTGAACGCGTCATATTAGAAAATAAGGCTGCTGCAGGGTGAGTTTGATCTGGAAAAACTGCCAGACTAGTGTTATGTTTTAGTTATTTTGTTATGCAATAGATGTTTACAATAAACACTGTATTTTGCCTATACGCGAAAGAATGTCAGGATATTGATACCGATAAGGGAGTTTCACTTTACGTTTCGTTTCATTAACATTTGTGGTGGGGTAACCACGCATTTGCCGGCTTTCTATTTCGTATGTAAGATTAGTGCTGAAATTACCTTGCAGCTCACCATATGACTTTCGAGTGTGTCGTGTACTTGTCACATGTGGGCAAGTAAAAAGTCCAGGCAGCAAGGATTTCAGTGCTTCGACGCAAAAGACGCGTTCGTTGTTTTAATAAGTTAAAGAAATAATTCAAACGCAATTCAACCAATAAGCACTGTCAGCTTACGGAAGCTGTTCACATAATATAAAACCTTACGTTTTCTAACTCATATCCTTTTCAAATCTATACATAAGTGCTATCCGTGGAAAAAGTACTGAGGTCACAGCAGATTTTTAGTATCACTGAAACATTCCCTAAACCTTCGTATACTTCAATTCAATAGAGAAGAATGACTTTATGACACAATGCGCGGCAAGTTCAATCCCTAGATCTGATAATGCTGGCACATGATGTCAAATTGCATATTTGGCCTATATTTATTATAGCACAGACCATGTTCAATGCTCTCTTTGATACCTTTACCTCAGTACTTCTAGACGGGAAGATTTTTCCTCAGAAATCTCGCCATCATGGGCAAAAGTAGTTTTGCTCCCACGAAAATACTGTTGGTCCATTCTTCAGCTCAGAGCCGAGCATTTTTAAGCGGAAGCATTCGCCATAAGCCAGGTGCGCTGACCTGAACCTCCAGCGCGGAACTCCAATGAAACAACCGCCATACTCAGTGACAGTCAGACCGCACTCTAGGCAATCGAAATAAAGTCAGCACTGGTCCTCGAGTGCGTAGAAAAGCTGAGCCAACTAGAGCACGCAACGTAGTACTCTTTGGACTGTGTCCCAGCCACAGGGAGTTGAGGGTAATGAGCAGGCGGACAGCCTGGTCAGAGAGGCAGCAATCGAGCGGGTCAAGGAAACAGACTCTTAGTCCCTACCTCCGTTTGCACCGTCTGCCAGCACAGAATATATAGGTTTGCGACATCCGCCAATGCAGCTCCTGCCTTGGGTGGTGCCACTTTCCTAGATGTTCTGGTCTCCGCGACGGCAACCCCCCGACGGGTTTCATCGCGCCATGTTGCCAGGTCGCAAACCCAAATCATCCGGTACCCCAATGCTTGCCCAAGGACGCCCAGTCCCAGGGCCACAACAGCAATTGCGTCCTGGCCTTCACAACCCAGGCGTAGTCACCCGTCACTTACCCCCAGAGTGGCGACGTCTCCCCTTATGCACTTCGAATCCTGCAGTTAAACTGTAATGGACTAACTGGGAAGATTACGGAGATAGTCGATTTCATGAAGCGGCACAACATCCGCATTGCTGCGATTCAAGAGACTAAACTCACAGCAAGATCTGCATTGCAGACCTGCTCTGGGTATAACTGTCCACAGGAAAGACCGCGAGAGCGGAAATGGAGGCGGTCCTCGCGTTTATCATACACCACTCTGTGCAATATTATATATTTGATCCTGGCATCGACCGCAGGGACAATGTCTTAGAACGTCAAGGCCTATCTGTCCGGTCAGGCGATGCAAACCTAGAAATCATCAACATCTACATCCCTCCTGCCACCTGTTGCCCCAGTGATACCGCCCTAATATCAGGGCCTTACTCACTGGCAACAATCGCATTATCTTAGGTGATTTCAATGCCCATCATGATCTATGGCATTCAAACTTGCGGGCGGACAGTAGGGGTGAGATGTTGGCGGATCAAATAGAAGAAACGACGTTCTGCACAATAAACGGAGACGCCCCCACACGTATGGTAGGAAGCTGTCACAGCTCGCCAGATATCTCAATCGTGAGCGCAGAACTCGTAAACTGCGTCAACTGGCAGCCGATGGTAACATTGGCATCCGACCACCTGCCCATACTTATTTCGCTTGAGCGTACCGCCGACTTCATCGTCACTGAAAAACGCACTTTCATAAACTTCAAAAAGGAAAGTGGGAAGAATATAAATCTTTACAGACAGCCGCTTTGCTGCCCTCCCTATCCCGACTGATGCCCGCCAAGGGGAGCGTGCCTTCCGTAAGGTCATTAAATCCGCCTCGGCACATTTCATTCCCGCCGGGAGAATTCCCGAAATCCGGCCCCACTTCCCGGCGGAGGCCGCAAACTTAGCGAGAGAACGTGACCTTATAAGACAGCTTGATCCAGGCGACCCCCAAATAAGGGATATAAACCAACGCATCAGATTGCTTGTGGATGAACACAAGCGGGCGAAATGGGAGGAGCACCTAAAAGGTTGTAACCTCTCTACCGGTGTGGGTAAACTTTGGTCCACCGTAAAGTCCCTATCGAATCCGACTAAGCACAAAGACAAAGTTTCCATCGCCTTTGGCGACAAAGTGCTGTCGGACGCGAAAAAATGCGCGAGCGCTTTCTGCCGACAATATATAATGCATCCTACGGTCGACAAAGATAGACGGAGAGCCAATAGACACGCACATAAACACAAATTCAGCGCGTCACCAATCACCATCACCGCTAAAGAGGTTGAGGACGCCATTGGTCGTGCTAAACCATCCAAAGCAGTGGGCCCAGACGGCATAGCCATGCCGATGCTTAAAAGCCTAGGGAAAGAGGGTTTCAAATATTTAGCGCATGTCTTCAATCTGTCTCTTTCCACCTTTGTCATACCTGAGAAATGGAAAATGGCCAAGGTGGTCCCGCTACTAAAGCCTGGGAAACCAGCTAACATAGGTGAGTCGTATCGTCCGATATCTCTCCTATCGCCAGTGGCAAAGACGCTTGAAGCCATTTTGCTCCCTTATTTCCAAGCAAATTTGCAGCTAGCCCCTCATCAGCATGGCTTCAGAAAACTCCATAGCACTACCACCGCGCTAATGCCATTAGCACCCAGATAAATTGCGGTTTAAATCAATACCCCCACCATAGAACAGTACTCGTAGCGCTAGACCTATCAAAAGCTTTTCGATACGGTCAACCATGGCTCGTTACTGCAGGACCTGGAAGGGTCTACCCTTCCCCCATGTCTTAAAAGGTGGACCGCAAATTATCTGGGTGGTCGGCAGGCATCGGTGCAATTTAGAAACGAAACATCAAACCAAGGAGAATTAAACAAGGGGTGCCACAGGGTGGTGTCCTATCCCCACTTTTGTTTAATTTCTACATATCTAAGCTACCTTCACCACCGGAAGGAGTCACAATCGTTTCCTACGCCGATGACTGCACAATAATGGCCACAGGCCCAGGCCCAAAGATCGATGCGCTATGCAATAAAATAAACGGCTACCTCCCTGATCTCTCCAGTTTTTTTCGCCTCGCGAAACCTGGCATTATCACCGACTAAATCTTCCGCGACCTTATTTACAACATGGACGCCCCAAATGTCGACCATTTTGAACATCCACGTCGATGGCACTACGCTACCGACTGTCCTACACCCCAAAATCTTGGGTGTGACGTTTGATCAGGATCTACATTTTGGTGAGCACGCAGCCGCAATTGTTCCGAGAATTCAGAGCCGTAACAAAATCCTCAAATCCCTCGCTGGCAGTACTTGGGGAAAAGATAAAGAAACGCTCATGACTACATACAAAGCAATTAGCCAGCCGATTACGTGCTACGCGTCACCCATATGGTCGCCAAGCCTAAAAATCACCCACTGGAAGAAACTACAGGCCTGCCAAAATACTGCTCTCAGAATCGCCACGGGCTGTCTTCTTATGTCCCCAGAACACCATCTGCATAATGAGGCGAGAATACTCCCCATCAGGGAGAGAAATGAGATGCTGACCAAACAGTTTCCTGTTGAATACCCAGAAACCTGGGCATCCCAACAGACATCTGATTGATGAACCAGCACCGCCTAGGGGCTTAAGGAGTCATCTCCGTAAGCATTTTGAGGAAATACGGCACCTGAGAACCCAGCCGTATGAAGTGAAAAAACACAAGCAGGTCCTTGGTGAACTCCATAAACAGGCGTCGGACCTTTATGCCGGAATTGCCCGGTGAATCCAGTGCTTAACGAAAATTATCCAAACTTGCGGAAGAGGAACGCATACTCCCCAGGGAAACGCGTGTCACTCTTGCTCAACTTCGTTCTGGATACTGTAACAGGTTAAACTCTTACCTATCCAGAATCAACCCCGACATACAAAATGTATGCCCCGCTTGCAACGTGTCCCCACATGACACCAACCATCTCTTCAATTGTAATGTGGAACCAACGCCTCTAACACCCCTTTCCTTATGGTCCACCCCTGTTGAAACGGCAAGTTTCCTTGGACTCCCGTTAGAGGATATTGATGACAATTTGTGATCGGTCGCGGCTATTAGGTGGGGCGAGCATTGCTACAACCACAACAGAGGCACCGACCCATCGGTCACCGAGCCGTTCCTGTCAGTAGGCCCTTGAGGAAATTAGGGGCATTGTATTAGTAGAAGAGAAGAAAAGAAAAGAGAACATCTGTGGCGCAATATACCAGGCTTGAGAAAATCTTAAGTTACTGTTAGGAGGCTATAGCACAACTCGCTCTAGGGCAATAATAGGCCTCCCGTAAGATACATAAGAATCGTAACAGTTATTCTTACAGATATTGTGATATGGACAGCTACATGCAGAACTAGGTATTATTATCAGATAACACATGCCTGATTTGTGGATAGGACGGAAACGGCGGACCATATCCTTCTCGAATGTGACGCAATCTCAAGACGTAGGGCTAAGTTTATGAGCTCACCATGCTAGAAGCATTCCCACATTAAATCTCTTAAAGCGAAATGTAACAGCTAGGGTTCATCAACAATGAAGTCGGCTTGGATGAGGTTGCTGTGAAGGAGGTGAGGGCTACAATAGACCAATGGTCCGCAGGGCATCCTCAATTAAATTATCTATTTATCTATCTGGTTAATCATGTTTGTGCATATTTCTCTGAACCCTGACGCCAGAACATCATAAATACATACCGATGAGTACTGATCAAAAATAGATCTTGGTTATCGACTTGTTGTATGTCGCAAGTGGAATAAATATTCCACGACTGACCATCAAACGTTATCTCGTCAATTGCTCTACTTATGCAGGTTCTTCTTAACCTTCGTTTAAATAAATGCTCACATTAAGAAAATGACGACCGCGCCAAGTTCAATGTCCTGATAAGCAGGCACATGATATTTAATTGCATATTTGGCATTTATTTTTATAGTACTTTCAAACATAGACTATAGTTATATGAGTGATTTAAAATGCGATTCGTAAGCTAAATGGTGATTGATTGAGAGATCTTAAAATTATGAAAATTTTGTTATCAGTACACAAAAATAAAGCAGACAACTTATCTTGTATAATGAAAGTTCATTGTCGCACTTTAGAATACCAACTTATTCAGTGTTATTACTAGATACAATGGACTTTTTGAATTTTTGTTCAGTTCTAACATTCTATGTATAATGACCAAATTGCCGATTACAATTCTAATTTAATGCAAATGCAAAGTTCGTTAACTCTCGAATACTAAAAAGATTAATAACTAGAATATGATTAATCTAATTGCTTTTGGTGATGAAGACGATATAGATAAATAAAGATTTAGTAATAATGTTGTTTTCAATGAGCTGTACCGCTTTCGTGCCTTGGAAAGACCTTCTGTTTCATTTATTAGTGCGTACTCTAAGATAACACGCCCTTCCTGTACCTAAGGAAGATAAGGAAAGCGTATAATTATACTTGTTGTCAACACACCGTTTTATATTTACTTTGTGCATCCTCGGTGGCATATTCATACATCCAACCCATTTAGCTTCACAGCTTTTGCACATTAACATCGCGTAACCATGTGCCGGCCTAGATGAGCATAACACGTTCTTGTACGCTGCTGAAGGTTAGGTTTACTACACGTTGAATAGATAAGCTACGACCTGGTAAGAAGGAAACAAACAACAATACAATAAAAACGAACATATATATAAAGGATATGAGCATATTAAATCATCAGTGAATTCGAAAAACATAATTGCCAATTATTTTTTTATATTCATCTAATAATACTGTTTCGGTAACACCTTACAAGACGGTGCTTACCAAAAAATTATCAAAGGTGGTATCAAACGACGCGTTCGACCTCGCGTTTTTAGAATCCGAAGCGAAAATTTCTGTCAAAAGATATATGCAAAAAATCGGTTAAATTTGTGCTGCTATTAACAATTTTTGTTGTACACACACTAATGCAGAAAAGGTGTTCTACGCGCATTTAATTTGATCCGGATACCGGTGTTGGCACCCACCCAGGGTAATATAAATCGCGGCCGAAGGCCGCCAACAGAAAGACGGTCTGTACAAAAAAAACTATGAATCGGGCCCAGATTTCGAACCACTCTCGGGGTCTCTTTATGGTTTTTTGTAAATATCTTTAAGACAAAATTAATTTCCGCTTTCGGATTCTAAAAACGGAAGGTGCGAAACAGCGCCTTTGATAGAAAATTAGATGAGACACCGTCTTGTAAAACGTTGCCACTTTTTCTTACCCGTAGCACCTGTAAATCGTGTACTAATCAATTGGACTACGATTGTTTAAATTAGTTTGACACTGTGGCACAGTTGAACAGTTTTGAGCCGCCACAATGCTCCAGGAAAAATGCGGCCCATATTTAGCAAAATAATTATATATGAGACAAGTACTGTGTTTTTCGTTAAGTAGTTTACTTGATTCGTTATGGTAGTTGCGCTAAATTCTGTAATTGGAAAAGTATAAATTTCTTCGAGTTACAAACGGTGCAATGCTCCTTTCAGCTTATTGCTTTTAAAAGCTATAGAAATATACTGCCATAAAAGGAAAAATACATATATACATTAACCATAATTTGCATGTCTTTTGTTTTCAATTCACCCACCTTAATTTACTCGATATTTTACCCCAACATACTTTGTTGAATGTGTGCTTTGTTCTATGTCAATGGGAATTAATTGCGTTCTAATTATGTCAAGAGTATATATTTGTCAAGAGGCGTCACTCGATACTTTTGTTGTTGCCAAAGCAAATTACTCGATGTTTTCTCAAGGTAGTCGTTGGTTTTTTTTTATCAGATGTATTTATAAAAAACGCCTTCTCTTTCCAAAAATCGTAATTATGCAAAGTCACTTTACCGCATAACTATATAGGATTCAATTAAAAAAACTAAACAAAACTTCCTTGAGAATCACATTCGACATGACAGGGTTGCTTTGGCAACAACAAAGTATCGAGTGACGCCTCTTAACAATATATACTCTTTGATTATGTTTCAACTTTTGCAATCTGTTTGCCGTTCTTTTTCTCTCCCATTTTCAAGTGCAATTATATATGTTTTGACTTTCTTTCTTGTTCAACTGCATAGTGTACAAGTACAAGTGTTGTTGACTTATCTGTCAAGCATTCTGACAGGCACTCGCTGGATTCGGAATGACAGCGAATTCAAAATGGATACCATTATACCGAATGCGTCCGAATGATTGAAAAATTGAAAAAGTCGATACGATTGGTAGTCAAAAATGTTGTCGTTGAGACCAAAAATGCGACTCTAGACCTGAGATTATCCATCAGGTGAGCGAGTGCTGTTTGTAGTTTTGACGTTTTATTCGCTTAGTGAACACACTTGTATAGGTACACTATGTTGCACACTGTTGATATAAGCTAAGTTGGCTGTGATTAATTTTCTACTATCGAATGTGACGGTCGCCAACATTGTAATTTTACCAAGTAGCGCAACTAACAGCTGATCGGTGAAAATTCGCACATTCACACGCACAGTTCTCGACTCACTTTCAAAACAAACTTTAGATTATTTAACTCAAATTTTAACGTGAGACAATCCTTACGAATTTATGTATATAGAATATATAAGGCGTTTTTGTTGTTATTAAAACGATAGTTTTATTTTTATTAAAGCTTTTTATGATTTTTTTTTAACTTTGAAAAGACTCCGAATACCATTCTTTCATTATATGACATTCGACTGCCTAGTCCACTGCCTTCCACTCTATTCGCAACAAAACGTCTATTTAAGTTGCCAAACTATATAGTAAACAATGGTCGCCAATAAAATAATTTAGTTTTTAGTTTTCATACATTTAAAAAAGCAATATGGGAAATCCCCGATTATTAAAATCATACAAACAGACAAAATTGGTTAATTCGTTGTAGTTCTATAAATAGAACAAAACAACAGCAACAAAACCAAAGTTTCTTTGAAAACCGCCGTACCAAGCATAGCTTTAACACATAATTGCATACGAAGTATGCAATGTGTAAAAGATTAAAATATGCAAAAAGAAGGCAACTGGGAAAAACTTTACAACAACTAAGGCATGACGTAGCTGAATGCGTTTATAACCATTTCAACTATCGTAGGAGTGCGAGTTCGACTCCCACTCCCGGGAGAAAAGGCTTTGAAGAGATTTACAAGGTATAATCGAAACAGCTGTCGCCTTGTCCGTCCTGATGTCACGTTGTTTAAATTTTTTCCCAAATTATTAAATAAATTATAAAAAAAATAATTTAAGGTACACTTACATTAAGCTCGAACCGTATTAGCAAAAAGGATAAATATATAAAATACGTCAGTCTGCTAATCGGTGAAAATAGCTGCTCTCTTAATCGCCTAAAGCCAAATTTGGTAAAAGTCTAGTTGAGGGGTCGACTGCTAATACGCTACCAAAAATGTCGAGAGAGGTGTCAGACGACGCGTCTTGATATCAGTATTAATAATCCGAAGGCGGAAAATAAAAATTTTAACTCGTTCAAAAGAAAAATTTTGCACATGAAAATCGATGGTAATAGTCTAGTCAAGGGGTCGACTGCTAATACGCTACCAAAAATATCGACTCGTTCAAAAGATATTAACGAAAAACCGAAAAAAGACCAGAGGGTACCTCCGAAACCGGGGGTCGGATCCATAGTATTTTTGTGCAGAATACCTTTCTGAGTTGGCGGCCTTCGGCCGCGCTTATAAAAAATAACCCTGGGCTACGCCATGCCAAGTCCGGGTGTGTGGTATAACCGTGGCTACCGCCACGGTGATGCACAATTTTTTTTTGTGGGTACAAACACAACAACAACCACATAAAAATCGCCAACTTCAACTGCAAATATCTCCGGACATAGATAAAATGTTTCTTTTCCGCCATCGGATTATTGTTCTCGAGATTAATACGCGTCTTTTGACACCTCTCTCGATATTTTTGGTAGCGTATTAGCAGTCGACCCCTCAACTAGACTATTACCAAATCGATAAATTCAACTGCAAATATATCCGAACAGAGATAAAAGTTTTTCTTTTCCGCCTTCGGATTATTGTTCTCGAGGTTAATACGCAACTTTTGATACCTCTCTCGATATCTTTGGACGCGTATTAGCAGTCGATCCCTCAACTAGACTTTTACAATTTAGCGCCGCCCAACGCCGCCAATGCAGAAAGGTGTTATGCGCAAAAATACTATGGATCCCACCCCCGGTTTAGGTGGGATCCGCAGGTCATTTTTCGGTTTTTTGGAAATATCTTTTCACAGAAATAAAATTCTTAATTTCCGCTCGGATTCGTTATCCTGGGTCCATAGCGCGTCTTTTGACACCTCTCCCGATATTTTTGGACGAGTTTTAGCAGTTGTACCCTAAAGAAAACAACTACCGCGCGGGCCGGTGTGGGTAAACTTTGGTCCTCTCCCGATATTTTTGGACGAGTTTTAGCAGTTGTACCATAAAGAAAACAACTACCGCGCGGCCGGTGTGGGTAACCTTTGGTCACAATGACAAAGTTTCCATCGCCTTTGGCGATAAAGTGCTGTCGTATTCGAAAAAATGCGCGAGCACTTTCTGCCGTCAATATGGAATGCATTCTACGTTCGACAAAGATAGACGGAGGGCCAACAGACACGCACATTAACATAGATTCAGCGCGTCACCAATTACCATCACCGCCAGAGAGGTTGAAGATGCCATTGGTCACACTAAACCATCCAAAGCAGGGAGCCCAGACGGCATAGCCATGCCGATGCTTAAAAGCCTAGGGAAAGAGGGTTTCAAATACTTAGCATATGTCTTCAACCTGTCTCTTTCCACCTTTGTCATACCCGAAAAATGGAAAATGGCCAAGGTGGTCCCGCTACTAAAGCCTGGGAAACCAGTTAAAATAGGAGAGTCGTATCGTCCGATATCTCTCCTATCGCCCAGTAGCACAGACGCTTGAAGCCATTTTGCTCTCCTACTTTCAAGCAAATTTGCAGCTAGCCTCCATCAGCATGGCTTCAGAAAACTCCATAGCACCACCACCGCGATAAATGCCATCAGCACCCAAATAAATTGCGGTTTAAATCAAAACCCCCACCATAGAACAGTATTCGTAACGCTAGACCTATCAAAAGCTTTTAATACGGTCAACCATGGCACGTTACTGCAAGACTTGGAAGGGTCTACCCTTCCCCCATGTCTTAAAAGGTGGACCGCAAAATTATCTGGGTGGTCGGCAGGCATCGGTGCAATTTAGAAACGAAACATCAAAACCAAGAAGAATTAAACAAGGGGTGCCACAGGGTGGTGTCCTATCCCCTCTTTTGTTTAATTTCTACATATCTAAGCTACCTTCACCACCAGAAGGAGCCACTATCGTTTCATACGCCGATGACTGCACAATAATGGCCACAGGCCCAGGCCCACAGATCGATGAGCTCTCAAACAGAATAAACGGCTACCTCCCTGATCTCTCCAGTTGTTTCGCCTCGCGAAACCTGGCATTATCACCGACTAAATCTTCCGCGGCTTTATTTACGCTGACCAGACTCGTCACTACCTACACACCCCAAAATCTTGGGTGTGACGTTTGATCAGGATCTACATTTTTGTGAGCACGAAGCCAAAATTGTCCCGAAAATCCAGAGCCGTAATAAAATCCTCAAATCCCTTGCTGAAAGTACCTGGGGAAAAGATAAAGAAACGCTCATTATTACATACAAAGCAATTGGTCAGCCGTTTACGTGCTACGCGTCACCCATATGGTCGCCAAGCCTAAAAATTACCCACTGGAAGAAGCTACAGACCTGCCAAAAATACTGCTCCCAGAATCGGCACGGGCTACCTTCTTATATCCCCAGAACACCATATACATAATGAGGCGAGAATACTCCCATCAGGGAGAGAAATGAGATGCTAACCAAACAGTTCCTGTTGATTAGCCAGAAACCTGGGCATCCAAACAGACATCTGATTGATGAGCCAACACCGCCTAGGGGCTCAAGGAGTCATCTCCGTGAGCATTTTGAGGAAATACGGCACCTGAGAACCCAGCCGTATGAAGCACACACAAGCAGGTCCTTGGTGAACTCCACAAACAGGCGCCGGACCTTTAATGTCAGGAATTGCCCGGTGAATCCAGTACTCAAAGAAAAGTATCCAAAACTTATGGAAGAGGCACGCATACTCCCAAGGGAAACGCGTGTCACTCTTGCTCAACTTCGTTCTGGATACTGTAACAGGTTAAACTCTTACTTATCCAGAATCAACCCCGACATACAAAATGTATGCCCCGCTTGCAATGTGTCTCCACATGACACCAACCATCTCCTTAATTGTAATGTGGAACCACACGCCTCTAAAACCCCTTTCATTATAGGTCAACCCCTATAGAAAGAGCAAGTTTCCTTGGACTCCCGTCAGAGGATATTGATGACAATTTGTGATCGGTCGCGGCTGTTAGGTGGGGCGAAGTACTGCTACAACACACAACAACAACCGCGCGGCCGAAGGCCGCCAATTCAGAAAGGTGTTCTACGCAAAAATACTATGGATCCCACCCTCGGTTTCGGAAGGACCCACGGGTTATTTTTCGGTTTTTCGTTAATATCTTCTGAACGAGTTAAAATTTTTATTTTCCGCCTTCGAAATATTAATACTGATGTCAAGACGCGTCTTTTGGCACCTCTCTCGATATTATTGGACGCGTATTAGCAGTCGAGCCCTCAACTAGACTTTTACCCCAAATTTTTTAGATTGGGTAGACGATATTGAAATAAGATGAGTGACAATTGAGTCACTCAAATTCTGCAACGAATTCAGCAAGGCGAATTCATTACAGGTGGTGTTATCCAATCAGCTGATTGCTTCTTCTTGATAATTTTCCATACAGCGCCTTGTACTACAACATGTCAGTTAATCGAAATCAATGAAAATTTTCTTATGACTTGACATTCTTCCGCACAGCGAATTGGTTGAATTCGCTTTGCCACCACCTAGTATAGATTCGCCTTGGAATTCAGCTCGACCAATTGGCGCGGGGCGAATTCCCATAAAAACTAGCGGCAAAATATAAAATTTGGGAGAAAAGAAGTCAGCGATGCCCCGGCGAAAAACCGTCGTCTCTTATATATTTATCCTCTTTGATTTGTGTATTAGAATTTCCGATTGTGGGTAAAATAAATTTATTTTTTTATTTATTCAATAGATAAAATTGCAATATAAAAAATAATGAATAATAATAATAATAATACGGAATAATACCCTCTAAAGCCCGCCCGACCGGCGCGAGGGCGCATCCGCATGACGCACGGATTTGTTTTTGCCGAGTTGTTGATAGGCGGAAGGTTTTTGTTAAGCGTCGAGATCTAAAAATGCTCAGCTACAGAATAAAAATCATCAGCTGAGTACTATATATAACAGTTAGAAATTATATAGCTATACAGCCATAGCAGCAAAGGCCTTAGGCTAACCGGGGAAAATAAATATATGCATCTATCAAAAGATATTCACAAAAACCAAAAGAATGACCCTTAAATATTCGGAAACCCGTGGGTGGGCAGGATGTTAATGAGAATTTTAAGCACAGTAATAGGTAATTCATAGCTGGAGGTCAAAAATCGAAGTATCTGAAAGAAAACGCTGTGGAAGAAACCGCTATTGCTGGTCAGACATTTTCGGCAATAATCAGTATTCTTAAGGGCGAATTAATGGTGACTTATAACCATATAACCATAACCAGATAAAACAGCTGATCTAACCTACCTTATGGAAATCAATGTAATCGATTAATGGTGCCATACCATAACGCTAACGCCATAACCATACCATAAGTGTGAATTAAACTTCCTTAAGGGCGAATTAATGGTGATTTATAACCATAAAGCCATAACCAGATAAATCAGCTGATCGAACCTACCTTATGAAAAGGAATGTAATCGATTAAAGCCGGAGTCATTGGTGCCGTATGTCGTATCGCTGTATCCGTATCCCTAACGTAATCAGCTGTTTATCGTTACGACGGAAACCAAACCCCAATTGGTTGGCTACGATACGGTTACGACTTTAGCGGCACCAATAATCGATTGCATTGATTCTCATAAGGTTGGCCGAATCAGCTGTTATAAGGTTACCGATACGGTTACCGATAAAGCACCAATGTCTCCAGCTTAATAGTGCCATACCATAACGCTAACGCCATAGCCAATCAATTGTTCTTGGTTTCTCGCCATATCCATAACCTAAAAATATTTGAGTTGGTGAATTTAATAAATTTTTTTAGATTTTCTTCATTGTTTTGGATACGTTATGGCTAAAATACTTATTTTTTGTGGAATATGTTTGTAATTTTTTGCGTTTTCATCATTTTTATGAAATTTTCAACGATTTTTAGGTTAAGGCACCATTAATCGATCACATTGAGATGGTTATGGATATGGGTATGGTTACGACTAATGGCGTTAGGGTTAAGGAAGTTTAATTTGGCTTTTATTAACTCTAACGCCATAGTCGTAACCATACCGATATCCCATAACCATCTCCAATGTGATCGATTAATGGTGCCTTAACCTAAAGTCGTGAAAATTTCTTAAAAATTACGAAAACGCAAAAAATTAAAAACATATTCCACAAAAAATAAGTCTCTTAGTCATAACGTATCCAAAACAATAAATAAAATCTACAAAAAGTTATTAAATTCACCAACTCAAATATTTTTAGGTTATGGATATGGCGAGAAACCAAACCAATTGGTTGGCTATGGTATGGTTATGGCGTTCGCGTGATGGTATGGCGCACCATAAATCGATTACATTCATTCCCTAAGGTAGGTTCGATCAGCTGTTTTATCTGTTAATGGCTTTATGGTTATAAGTCACCATTAATTTTCCCTATAGACCAACCAATTGGTTCTTGCATATACATAACCTAAAAATATTTGAGTTGGTGCAATTAATAACTGTTTTATAGATTTTATTCATTGTTTTGGATACGTTATGACTAAGAGACTAATTTTTTGTGGAATATGTTTGTAATTTTTTGCGTTTTCTTCTTTTTATGAAATTTTCACACGATTTTTAGGTTAATGCACCATTGGAGATTGTTATGGTATGAATATGGTTACGACTATGGCGTTTAGTGTTAAAGGGCCAATTAAGTTTCCTTAACCCTAACGCCCATAGTCGTAACCATACCCATATCCATTAACCATCTGCAATGTGATCGATTAATGGTGCCTTAACCTAAAAGTCATAAAAATGTCATAAAATTGAAGAAAACGCAAAAAATTTCAAACATATACCACAAAAAAATAAGTATCTTAGTCAAAACGTATCCAAAACAATAAATAAATAAACAAAAATTAATAAATTCACCAACACAAATATTTTTAGGTTATAGATATGGCGAAAAACCAAAAACCAATTGGTTGGCTATGGTATGGTTATGGCGTTCGCGTTATGGTATGGCACCATAAATCGATTACATTCATTTCCCTAAGGTAGGTTCGATCAGCTGTTTTATCTGTTAATGGCTTTATGGTTATAAGTCACCATTAATTTTCCCTATAGCCAACCAATTGGTTTCTTGCCATATACATAAACCTAAAAATATTTGAGTTGGTGCATTTAATAACTTTTTATAGATTTTATTCATTGTTTTGGATACGTTATGACTAAGAGACTTATTTTTTGTGAATATGTTTTGTAATTTTTGCGTTTTCTTCTTTTTATAAATTTTCACGATTTTTAGGTTAATGCACCATTGGAGATCGTGTATGGGTATGAATATGGTTACGACTATGGCGTTAGTGTTAAAGGGCCAATTAAGTTCCTTAACCCTAACGCCATAGTCGTAACCATAACCCATATCCATAACCATCTGCAATGTGATCGATTAATGGTGCCATTAACCTAAAAGTCATAAAAGTCAAAAATTGAAGAAAACGCAAAAATTACAAACACAATAAGTATCTTAGTAAACGTATCCACAACAAAAATTAATAAATTTCACCAACACAATATTTTTTAGTGTTATAGATATGGCGAAAAACCAAAAACAATTGGTTGGCTATGATATGGTTATGGCTTTAACGTTATGTATGGCACCATTAATCGATTACATTTATTTGCATAAGGTAGTTCGATCAGCTGTTTTATCTGGGTATGACTTTATGGTTTATAAGTCACTATTAATTCGCCCTTTATGGTATTGCCGCCATTAATCATACATTGATTTCCATAAGGTAGGTTCGATCAGACTGTTCCTGGTTTATGGTTATAAGACACCATTAATTGGCCTTTAGCTTAAAGACGCAGTTTTTGCAGCTCTACACATCTGAACCACACTAAACTTCGCTCCCACTTTTTCTTTCCGGTGTAGTATTTGTCAAGTGTGCTTGTTCTCGATTTTGAGCTAAAGCCAAATTTTAATAAATATCATTTTTTGGCGACTTGCAGCTAATTTTAATTATTTAAATACTTAACCATGTCTTACAAAAGCTGAACTCGCTTGCGTGTATGCTGCTCTCATCCTGGTTGATGATGATGTTCCATTACTGTAAGTGACAGCCGGCTATAGTGATCGGAAATTTTGTGAAAAATAAATCTGTAAATATTTCCACAATCAAGCAGATTTGTTTTCCCAATTACTTGCTGTACACTTTGGTATTTAAGTTTTTATTTTATTTCTTATACTTATGTTTGTGTTTTATTGCAGGGCGAAAACTTTCCCACCATTCTGAAGGCCGCGAATGTTGAAGTCGAACCTTACTGGCCGGGTTTGTTCGCCAGAAGCATTGGAAGGTATCAATGTTAAGGATTTGATAACTAATATTGGATCCGGTGTAGGTGCTGCTGCCCCAGCTGGTGGTGCTGCCCCTGCCGGCGGAGACGCTGCTCCCGCTGAGGCTAAGAAGGAAGAAAAGAAGAAAGTAGAGGAACCAGAGGAGTCTGATGATGACATGGGCTTCGGTCTGTTCGATTAAGTCTTAAAGGTTTTTTTTAGTGTTTATTAAAACTTTTGATGTGTCCTTTTGATGAAGTTGAAGTAAAAGTACTTGTATACTACGTATACAAAACAAAACTGCTTTTTCAATGTTTGTTTATATTATATTCTACATATTTCTTTCCTTGCAAAAGTAATTGTTTGTGTGATAACATCCGTTGGAATTGCCGTTAATCTCATTAAAAAGTCAGAGGTGTCAAAAGACGCGTATTGACTTCGACAACATCCGAAGGCGGAAAGGAAACATGTATCTGTCCAGAGGCAGTTGAAGTTGACAATTTGCATATGGTTGTAGTGTTGTGCCACTGAAAAAAATTTGTTAAAAGGATTTTGCACGGATTTAATTTTGATTGATCACCCCATTGGACCAGTAATTTTTATAAGCGTGGCGAAGGCCACCAACCCCGAAGAGTTCTGCGCAAAAATACTATGAATCCCACCTTCAGTTTCGGAGGAACCACGGGTAATTTTTCGCTTTTTCGTTAATATCTTTCGAACTAGCAAACATTTTTATTTATTAATATTGATGTCAAGACGCGTCGTTTGGCACCTCTCCCAATATATTTGGACGCGTATTAGCATTTGACTCTTGTTCTAGATTGCAGCATTTTCCAGTATGTGTTTTTAGGATCAGGCGACCAAACTGGTGATGCGTATCTCATGAGCGGCCGGCCATTTGCTTTGTACGCGTTTATCAACGTTTCTTAAAATTTTCCTACGTGATGTCTGCTTGAGATTTTGTTGCGGCTTTGTACTGTAACGAAATTTGAGGGATTCTGATTATTATACACTTGCTAGTGTTCGGATCGCTGAACTGTCGAATAAATAACTGCAATGTTCAGTATTGCAAAATGGTCTTTATTTAGGACAACTTTGGGAGTAGTAGTTCACAATTAATACTCGCAGCTATTAGTGTGTTTAAATAAAACCGATTAGTTAGTCCCATCAGCTTGGCGCTGCTTTTATACTCTGTTGCCTCGTTCGCATATTTCTGCTAAGGTCTAGACGTTTCACCTTCTAGAACAGTTGTATCTCATACCTGGGGGTCAATTCACGTTCTATGAAGGGATGATGTGAAAAAAAATCATGCTCGCTGAGAGATAAATTTTTTCATTTTATGACATCATTTTTTCATATTAGGCGATTCGTGTTCTTTTCAATACTCGTTGTGAAAATATAATCAGGACCAATTTAAATATTCTCGCGGATTTTTTATTCCCACGGAAAAATTCTTCAAATCTTTTCTCTAGGGAGAAGAATAATTGGGGAATAGGAATTACGAATTTTCGAAGTAAGCTGTTTTGTCAATGGAAATTTCGTTGCACATTTCTTATTTCGTTTAAAAAAGTTTTAAAGAGTAATTATTGTTGCCAATTTGTTTGAAATTAAGAAATAAGGTATAAACAATGTACATTATTGCATTTCGTGTGGTATTCACTGAAATGAGTAATGAATTGGAAGGAGAAAACTTAACTAGTGTCTTTCATCACCTCTGTTCAACTCTAAGATTGCAACCAATTCCTATAATGAGCATTTTTCGGCTACGGAAACTAGACAACAGCGTGACAGATCCGGCCGTAATAATCAATATTTCAGTCGCCGACAGACAGAAACAAATTGCTAAAAAGTATAGGCACCTTTAGGCGCCGAAACAATCCAAACATCAAGGGTCTGCAATTAGTTCATGTGGCATAAATTTAAATGCTCTGATTTATGTAAATGCTTCGCTGTCCAGGCAAAACTATGCGATCTTCAAGGCAGCGATCCGTCTAAAGAAGAAAAGGAAGGTAGTAGCGGTTTTTTCTAAGAAGGTCTGGTACATATCAGACGAACAGCAAACGCCAGCCCTGAAGCAATACATAGCTTGGATTTTCTAGAGCGTCTTGAGAATACCGGCGAAGAAAGCGCGAGTTCCTTTCGAGTTGAAGATGCGCCAAGGAATAATGATCAATAAATTAATTTCTATGTATGGTATATTACTTAAGTTCTTGAGTCTCTTCGTTCCGTCTTTATCTCTCCCTATCATACTTGTAAACAATCATTTATGTTGTCTTTATTGTTACGCATCGCAGAGCATTCTTTACATCCCATAGATAGTGATGGTCCTAGACTATAGGTTGTCTAGTTCCAAAGACTGCTTACATACACTGTTGCGCGTATTCAGAAACGTACTAAAGGGCTCAAAGTCATCCATCTCAATGCGCAAAGCCTATATAAAAGCTGGATGAATTGAGATTCATATCTGACGGTTCTGATATAGATGTTATATGTGTTTTCCCGAAACCTGGTTTTCTTCATGTCACAAAAATGATTTGGTGCAACTAAATGGATATCAACTTTTCAGGGCTGATAGACGTGGTCATGGTGGTGGTGTTGCTATATATGTCAAAAGTAGTTTATCCTGTAAACTTTGCTGCAGTGCTAGTCCAAGTGATTCTGTCGAATATGTGTTCGTAGACGTGTTCTCTGTAAATAATGAAAGGCTTCTTATCGGCTGTGCATACAGACCTAATCGTGGAGTTGACTTCTCTGGCTTTATTGAATTTCTTGAGCCTCTACTTATAAGCTATGATAATATACTCATTGCTGGGGATTTCAACTCCAACCTTCTTGTCGACTCAACTCTAAAGCTAAGTATGGAGTCTCTTGGACTTTTTCCCACCAATTTAACTTCACCTACACACTTTACTGACTCAAATTCTTCTTTGCTGGATTTATTTTTTGTGAATGTGAAATTTTGTGAAATTGCTCCACTACGATCAATTGTCGGCATCTTGCTTTTCAAAACACGATCTGATATTTCTTAGTTACAACTTTCAAACGTCACACATCCAATGTTCCTTTACGTATCGTGATTTAGAAGCATAGATTACAGTTCCCTTAATGCGCGCTGGAGTCGGTCGAATGGAGCTTGATTCGTACGCTGACATCGGTCGATGATCAGGCATCATTCCTACAGAACCATATTATTAGGCTTTTCGACAACCATGTGCCAGTGTAGCTCAAGGCTGCTGCACACAATAATACCCCTTGGTTTAGTGCCAATCTAAAACGCTTAATTCACCAGCGTAACCTTGCTTACTCACGATGGAAAAGATACAAAACCCTGGAGGCTCACAACTGCTTCAAAGCAGCTAGGATCGCTGCAAACAAAGCCATTAGGTCAGCAAAGCAGAAATTTTATAATAACAAGTTTAGTGCGGCTTGAGTTCGAAGCAATGATGACGTTCGCAGGAAACCTGGAAGTCGATTAAACATATTGGTATCGGAAAATCCAAATGCGATATTTCTGTCCTCCCCTGATGTAGACATTAACGAGATAAATATAAATTTTGTAAATCTGCCAATCTCAACTGACAATATATGTGCTGACAATTATGTATTCGCGCTAATGTTGATTGTGGTCCTCTTGAGTTTGCTAGTGTCGATGATTGTGATGTCGTTCAAGCCATTCTTTCAGTAAAGTCTAATGCTATGGGGTTCGATGGTATATGTCCGAAATTTTTAAAAATAATGTCTTCCTAAAATCCTTCCTCACTTAACCTACTTGGTTAACTCTGTGCTGACGTCCTGTGTATTTCCCAAATGTTGGAAAGTTGCTAAGGTAATCCTAATCCCCAAGCAAAACAAGGAGTATAGACCTATAGCTATTTGCCTTTCCTTTCCAAGGTCGTCGAACGAATTTGCACTGCCAGATAAATACTTATGTGCAGGATAATAACCTTCTCACAGATTCCCAGTCTGTTTTCTCTGCTTTTACAATTAAAGCAGTAACCCTCCGTAATAAATTAAACTTTTAATGAAAATCAATAACTCTGACTGACCACTTTCGCCTGATATAAATAAAAATGCTGTGGAACAGGAGCAACACTTTTGTGACTACATAAACCCTGTTCAATCTTTACGTCTCTGCACAGAACCCTAATGGACCTTTTCAACCGAAACAACAATGGCAACCATTGTAAATTTTACCAAGTAGCGCAACTAACAGGTGATCGGTGAAAATTCGCACATCACACGCACAGTCTCGACTCGTTTCAAAAAAATTTTGTTAGAATATTTAATTCAAATTTTAAAAGTGAGATAATCTTACAAATTTATGTAGTACAGAATATATATGGCGTTTCGTTGTTATTGAAACAATAGTTTTATTATATTAAGGCTTTATCATCTGGTTTTGTGTGTGAACTTGGAAAAATCTCGCAACACATCTTCATTATAGGACATTCGACTGCCTAGTCCACTGCCTTCCACTCTATTCGCAACATACACCTACTTAAGCTGCCAAACTATATAGTAAACGATGATGCGCAACACAGATTTTACCGTTATGTCCCACTGAAGCGAGTGCTGTCAGAAAAGTCAACACACTTGTACTTGTACACTATGCATCAAATATGCGAACATAGATTGATATAGTATGAGCAGGAGCAATTCCTGCCGCTGTCGCAACACCATGCTAGTTGTCACTTCGGTCAGTGTCAAATATGTGGAACTCAGTGGAACCTGCGTTGAAACTATGCTTTTGACACTGAACGAAGTGTCAAAATTACCGGGGTTTCTGTCGTGGAAGCGACGCAGGGAAACAAAAAAAGGAGCGGAATATCAGATATGGGTTGCTGTGATGGTAAATTGTTTTGAACGAATTTAGTATGAAAATGTACTGCACCTATATGGGTCCTACAGAAAATTATAAAAAAGTCTTGAATTGGGGTATCTGAGGACGCGTAGTTATTCCAGTATTAAGAATACAACACGGGTGCTAAGTTTTTCTACCATTCAAAAGTTCTCCGCGAAAAACAGCTTGAAACCGAGGTCGACTGCAATAACTCGACCAAAATTGTGGAAAGAGAAATAAAAAGACGCGTTTTTTGTTCTGTTATCAATAGTCCAAAGGCGAAAAAGTATTCGAATTATTGAAGCGCAGGCACACGGTTTTGGTCGTGTTTTAGCAAGGTCCCGGCAATAAAGTATCAAAATTTTTAATTAAATGTCCAAAACATATGGATTTTAAAGAGAGGTGAAATTAAGCGCTCGTTTGAAAGTAAATAAGGATATTTCTTTGCAATTTTACGATAAAAATTTTACGCAGTTTTCGTTAGCAGCTACTACACTTTTCTTGGACCTAAGAAGTTCAAACAGTGCCAAATAGCATTCACAAAAAAAAACGAACAAGAACAAGCATTTTATCAGTTGAGCGTGGCTGTGTATGTGCGTGCTGCGACATATCCTACTTGTAGACCTGTACTATGATGCGAACAGCTCTTCCGTTGCTATGATATATTTTTCCATTGTGAATGATGACAAAGTGTGATCTCTCTGCATAAACGTCAAAATTCCAAAGTGATTGGATCACCTGATTCGTATTTGACTATCGCTGTCTCATTCTGTATCTCTTTCTATCACCCGCTGAAGATAGGCGCCGCCATATTGAACAGCCTGTCAGGCAGTTGACAGATAAGAGATCACACTTGTCATCATTCACAATGTATTTTTCGACTAACGCCCCGATTCTAGTGTGGTAACAACATTCTTCACCACGGTAACGAAATCATGTGGCAACTTTTACACCCTTTTGGTATTGTCACGGATATTAACATCACTAAGTTATACCATCACTAAGGCGATGCCAAGGCAGTATTTACGTCAATAATCAAATCATGTATAC
>JARSSU010012693.1:0-63003 GCA_029619165.1 Eurosta solidaginis | reverse complement strand
ACATAGGGCGTGGAAAGCATCGTTTATTTGGGACCAGCATTTACACAAACCACAACATCAGCTTTGAATCCGGCGAGTTCACTCTTTGCAATAAAGCTACTTGCTACTAGGTAGGCAATGAAAAGTAAAGGTCTACTCCCGACAAACGAAAATCTATACTTATTCTGTGTTGTTGATTGTCCGACAGGGTGGATAAATATGTACAGTTAGCTCAACACTAGCATCCTAATGCATGCGAAGTTATGCAATCACAATGTGCTCTAAGAAACACTTTATCGTCAAACTGATTTTCAATTCACAGTAAAATATATAGACCAACAATGGACGCTCCACATCAGCCTGTCTAATGGAAGTGTCATGCAAATGTGGAAGAAATGTACATACAGGAGCGTGACAGTCTAATTCAGGCGTGTCATTTATGCTACATACGTGGATGCCATAAAATGGGTGTTAACTACTAAAAACGAAGAGCTGTCTTGGAGTACCTCAACAAACAGCGCGGAAATATAAAATTTACAATTGACACCGAAAAAGACGAGGAATCAACTATCTAGACTCAACGATACCATACCTCATCACAGCATATGCAGCATTAAGCACTTGGTTACATAGACTTGAAAGAACGCTCTTACACAAGAGGCAATATAAGAGAGAAACTTGAGGTTCACATATTATAATATCGCTGCAGACAACGGAATAAAAAAGCACAGTAGATAAGCTTAGAAAGGAACAAAATGGAGAACCAAAAAAAATAATGAAAAGGAAAATAATAGCTGGGACGGAACTATGACATATACGGAAAAGCAACATATAAATTGGCAAACTCCTTTAAAAATACAACATTAAAACAGCATTCAAAACATCGAACAATCTGGGGCGAAAATTAAGAACTAACACTAACTCAGAGGATCCCTTTAGCAACCACGGCGTATACATAACTGCGGATGCCAGCATAGTTACATAGGACAAACAGGACGGCAAAGAAGAACAGTTCAGAGAGCATATTAGTGATTCAACAAAAAAATACGGAATCTAAACTTTATACGATGTCTAAATTCGGCGATCACATGGTCGAGAATGAATGTTCCACAGCAAAAATCAATAAACAGGTTAGGGTTCTTCACATACAAGCAAAGGCCGACGTCTCATCGTACTCGAAAACCTGGAAATCTAGCAAACAGAAAACTTCGACGCTAGAATAATAAACGAAAGGTAACACATTTTCTGACACATATTCGAGCCTTTAAAATTGTTTACAATGAACAAGTATCCACAGGTACAACAAACAAATAGCACAAAACGATTAAGCATTCAAAACAACAAACCCACAAAGAAGGTCAACTGACTAAAATTACGGACTTTTACCTGCCTCAGTCAGCCCACAAAATGGTTCAGAAAACCCACTGGGCGGTTTGAATGAGCACGCAGCACACAACATAAATAAATACACACAAGCATCAATTTTGACAATACCTGTTCATGTACCTACGAACTACAAATACAGGACAAATCACAACAATACATCAGAACGAAATTGACACTTGCTGATGGCACAACGTCTGAAGCGGTTGTCTTGGAAACAAATCATATAATAGAAAACATACTCTTAGAAAGTCACTCATCGTACCCCTCTGCTATATGGTGCAGAGCTATGGACCATGACAACACATAGAAAGCAGGCTCTGGACTGTTCGAGAGAATGTTTTCGAGATTCATGGACTCTACGCGTAAGCTGAGTCCCGGCACAAACGCATATACCTGGCACTAGTCACAGGACCTCAGCGACACTGAACCGATCAATATAGATCGCTGCAGGAATATGGATACCCTGTACACTTGAGTTGTGTGTTGTTGTATTAACGACCAAGGCACTCCGAAGGTTTTGGAGTGTTATCGATGGTGATGGCTCTTTCGACGTATATCCGGTACGTGCCGATAACAACGCACGATTAGGTAACTAGCGCGACGTACGATCTCGAGTACGATAAATATGACAAATTAAACCTTCTAGGCAATCCCGACCCACCCTAGTTTCATGCGAACTAGGGTCTGCCAGAGCCTCGCTGCGAAATACGTGTATGATAGTATTCAGATTTGTACCTGATTCCCCTCGCGTAGGTTGGTTGTGGTGTGCTAGCTCTATAGATGGACATCCTGAGTTGGCTACGCAAACGCTGAAGGACAGTGACCTCGTTGCAGATTCGCGATTCTTTGGCGGGTTTTTTGTTTCTTCTGAACAAACAAGTGATAGAAGTGGGTATGGATATTGGTTCACCAAGGCCTATCTTATTCTATCAATGGGAATTGCGGTTTGAGGGTCCACTGCATTATGTCTCAATATAGCAGAAACCTGTTTTTGCAAACATTCATGCTAGCCCTAGGTTGTTCTACCTCGTCATCTATTCGAAGCACATATGCAATATGTCTAAACACATCTTCTACATATTCAAAGAGTAAGGCGGAAGAAGCAGCAGGAGTAAGAGGTAGTGTGGCCAAAGGGAGGGGGGCGTGATTTGGGGTGAAAGTGTGACTTGGAGTAGAAATAGTGGGTATGTGAACAGAGATATGGTGATGAGTTCAAGGGTTTGGGATAGAGACAGAGAGGTGAGGAAAATTTTAAAATATACCAAAGTTTGGCAGAATAAGGTCTACAGTCAACAACAAATCATTTCTAACCACAAACACAAAAAATTATAAATTATAACCATGCAACTTCAAACTTAGTAATATATTGTCGTTAGTAGGGAGATTGTTTGAAAAGAAATTAGAATTAGTAAATTCAGGTTAGACTTAGACAAGATTAGTCTCAGAAATACTGATAGAAAGTACTTCAAGGATAGAAAACACTTGTTCATATATTAGTTACACAGTGTTAGAAAAACAGCCAGCTTGAAGTCTAAAAGTAAGTATGGTTAGAGCAAGAAACAGAAAAGCGCGTATAATGCCATTCCATTCATATCATTTTCTGATTGTATGTATATGTATGCAAGTGTACATATATATATGTGTGTGTTTTTATGGTTTCATTTCTTTTATAACTTGAGTTTTTTTTTAGTTTTCTTTGAAAGCATACCTGTAGCGATAGGGACTGGCGTACCAGATCACGTTTCTTAACCGGATATCGCTCCTGTCGACGAACAGATTAAGGTCGTTTTAAATGCGCATTATTTGTTGTAAGGATAATGCAAGGCACACAATTTTCAGCGCTTGTGAAGAATTTGTGAGCATGTGTGCGTGTGTGAATGCGTTCGTGCACATGTATCATTATTATATATGGTTGAAGATATGGCAGCGCGTTCAGTATAGCATTTTTTTACCGTGTAATATTTATATATGTAGCAGTGTTAGTTTATAGTTGTGGCAGAATAAGTTAGCATTTTTGTAAATAGTAGAATTAAAAAATTCCAGAACCATTTATTAAGGCATTGAAGAGCAGTTTTTGTTTGTTTGTTTGACAACATAGAATTTGTTATTAATTTTTTTGCCAGTTTGTAGAACATTTTATATTACACACAAGTTTTTTTCCAGTATAAAGGATTTCAGGATACATAAAAGATTTCGGCCATTTTTTATTTGCATTGTTGTTTTCACAAAAAAAAATTTTTTTCGTTTGGAGCGGTTTTATATACAGCAGCCGTTTGCGATTGTGTTGATGAGTATTTTGTAAATGGTTTGGTTGTATTTATTTTGATTGGATTTGTGTTGGCAGTAGCAAGCGGAAGTTGTGGATGTGATAATGGTCATGTTGATAGTGATGATGGAAGGTGATAATGATAAAATAAAATTTAATAAATATACATGTATTTCAATTTCAAGACTTACAAAAATAAAGTCAAAACAGAATAGATCTTGAGTTTTGAGCTGTTTTACTATGTAGCACTTCTGAGGAGGAAGCGGACGTTGGCTGGCTACAGATTCGCCTACAACATGAACAGAAAATTTGAGAGTTCCAAACAATATGATCTTTTGGGATGCGCTAGGGCACTTTTCACCACCGATGACTGGTCGTGGTACATGGCCTCTTAAGAGACCAAGAAAGACAGAAACAGTCCTTCAACGAATTTTAAAGTCAGACAGGGGAACAATAGATGATATTTATACACAAGTAAATCCTAGAGGCACTAGTGATCAACTCCTATGAACTTTATTGCGCGTTACCTGGATATGATCTTGGGTCCACGCCTTTCAGTAACTCTTACCTTTTCCTAATCTCGCCCAATTTGATTGAGACGTCTACGGTAGAAGGCCTTTTAACCTAGCTCAACCGTTTTTTTCCTTCCAATCTATTCCCATGTTTCTGGGACCAAATACAGATGGCTGCGTCTCCCTATCCCGATTCTTCCCAGGGATTGCTTACACCCTAGTACATTTTAAGATGCTGTGATATACGAGATTATTGCCTTATTTATCGCTTGGCTGTCAATATAAAAGCTGAAGCGGCTGCAGTTTGAAGCTATTTACTTCCAGTGTTTCTATACTTTCGTTAAGTCTACTACTTCCGCCTGAAATACGCTATAGCGATCTGGCAGCTTGTAGGGTCTGTTTATTTGCGGATCAGCACTATATACCGCAGATCGCACTGTAATTGATGTCGCACTGCGCCTCGTTGCAACTACAATTACCAGGTCTACGGGTGGAATGTGCAGAATTTCAAACAGTGCAGTCGATGGAATTATTTTCGATCCATAACAATCCATTGAACCTCCTTGGCTTCTACAACTAGAATACCAATATCGATAATCTTATTTAAATATCCCTGAAGATGACACGATAACATGTCGAAAACGCGTCGGAGAAAAAAAGGAAAACCTATATTTTTGCTTTCAATTGACCGATGAAAAATATATTTAACAATCAACAAATCAAACATCGAGAACTGTTCGATAGTCAGCCAGATATTACAAAAAAGAGATACCGCGCAAATACCAAAATTCGTTTGAGTCTTTTCTCATCTCAAAGTATTACTCAGCTGTTCTTTCACTTTCTCTTTTTGTCCTTCCAACACCTAAGTAGACAGCGATCTTATTGTGGACCAACATGGATGATACTAAGTCTAAAGGTCACGGGGTGCCATATTCGGAAAATAACAAGCTACCTTTACTGGCAAAAAAATTTTAAATGAAGGGTTCTTACAGTGTTATCACTGGGTATTAAATTCCATTAGCAGAGGCATCACTTTTTCGGTGGAAGATAAGCACTTTAGACAAAGTGATCCACATTTCTGAATGTACATTAGGTCGATAACCCGTTGGATATAAGAGAAGTTATCTTTTGTTTATACCAAAATTCGTATGGCGAATTCAGTTAGTGGTAGGACCAAGTTATTCTCATAGAACTATCAACCTAACATAGCCATGAGTCAAAATAATTTAAAATAAATAACAACAGAAATCAGCTGTTCTATTAATAAAACATTTATAAACTACATTGCGCATGCGCTGCCATCTGGCGAATGGTAGCAACTGCCGGTAATGCAGTGTTAGTTATATTCAAATATTCACAATAGTGCCACAGTACAAATAGATTTCTTTGTGTGCTCACAATCGTTTATTTTTAACAAATTATTTTAATAAAATATAGCTAAACAAAAGCATTATGACTAATAATGCACAAAAGCGCGCTATTATCACGAATCCCCATCTTTACTACCAAAACATTATTTATAGATTTGGATTCCAAATAAGAGCGAAAAAGGGAAGTGCACATAAAAACAGCAATTAGAATAACATGTAAGATTCGAAGAATAAATTTCAGATAATTTAATTTTATTCAATTTCAGTCATTAGAATTTTTTGAAAAATAAATAAAGGTTTCAACAGATATTAATAACAAATAAAATATCACAAAAATCAGCATCAAACCTGCTTTTGGCAAATTACCCCACCCCAAAAACAAAAAATTTAAAAAATGCACACAAACAACATTTATATGAAAGCTAATGAATATGGTAATGGACAATGTTTAAGTAAATTACAGACAATTAGCACACAATTAATTACAAGAACCTCCAACGAATTTTAACAAATACATAGGTAGGTACACAATTTTATATTTACTTCAACTGCTGCACTTGGCATACAAAAATTTATAAAAAAAATTAGTAAAGGTTGTGCTTATGTGTGGATATTTCTATTCATAATAAAACTGTTTGAAGGCTGTTGAAAAGTCTAGGCGTGTGTGTGTCTGTATGCCATTGGAGGGTGAGTATTAGCAGGGAAAGCACAAAGTACGATTCAATTTTTTAAACAGCTAAATAAAAAAATAAAGATGTTTATGTTAATTGTATGAAAACGTACCTGATATGGACTTGGTTTGCCACTTTTTCCAGAATCCTTGGAACCCTTCGCATCTTTCGAATCGGTTGGATCTGGTCCTTTTTTCCTTGATTTTTTCTCCTTAGGTGGTGGTTTCGGTTTACTGCCGCCATTACAACACGAACTCTCTGCGTAATGAGAAAACATTTTTATTTTTATTAATTTGTTGAAGTTGGACACATTTTTTCTTAAATGTTATTTGATATTTAACAACTTTTTGACTTCTCCCTAATAAAAATTTCGTGACAAAGATATAACTAACGAAAGTATCTCCAACTTCCATGTTATGTGTGCTAAATACTCCGGGGCTCATTTTCGAAATAGGAGATAATCTTTCTGGTTTTTGTGGAAATTTTAATAATATAGAAATTTAACACCAAGATTGAAATGACAGTACCTTGCGGTACCTCTTGCTTTAGTCTAAAGGGAACCTCGATGTTTCGCAATTTTGAGTCTCTGATCCTGTTACATGATCCCTAACTACGACTGTTTATCCAATACTACTGAAGTAATTGCTCTCGGGGCAATTGCTTGTGTTCTAATCGATCTTGAAACTTAGCATGACCGACGCTGTCGAAGTGGTTAATTAAGGATTTTCTTGGTTTAGGCATCACGCTCTCTTTGGGTGTATGCCGAGCTTTTACCTGCTTTTTGCTTTTTAGCTTTAGCAAATTGTAAGAGAAACGAGAAAAATGTAAATTTTTAAGCAAGTGAGCTCTCAGGAACGTTATCTACCAGCACTTAACGTCGGGCAGTTTTGAAGTGATCTAACGTTTCTACCCTTCGTAATATTTGACAATAGATACACACTTTAGCTTGCATGTGGAAAAGTGTATATCTAGGCGTTCTTTTTCAGGAAGAATCTCCTTTAATGCTGCCTAACATGTTTCTTTGAAGTACAGTTCTCCACAATGTCCCTGTGTCCGGGGGCGTGAGATTTAAAGAGATAACGGATAGGTTAGTGTTAGTTCAGAATTAAATGGGTAAGAGCCAAGCGATTATTAGTAGCTCGACTATCGCCAAAAACAAAGAAGATGCTACAATGATTAGGTAGCCTGAAAGAGGGTTGCAGGTCTGGTTCTTTGAATAGATCCCTTCACCAATCCCACCATTTAACTAGAAACGTGGGTGTATATGGAAATGCTGCCGTCAGCAGTGAAGCCCCGATGCGGCTCCACCCAATCATCTGTGCTGCGAATGTTTGCCATAAAAGTGCTGTCCGCAAGTGTTGTGGTCGCACAGTGGTCTATGCTTCGAGGAAGAAAGAATAATCGGGCTGAAAATTAGGAATTAGTCCCCATTTTTCGCCAATGGCTATTGACCCTATTAATGGGCACACCATTTAGTTCCGGTAGGTGGAACCATGATATTTCATACCGCTTAGTGTATTAGACAAAACTCAACTTTATCGGAGTTGACGCTGAGTCCCCATCGGGAAGCGCACAAAGGAAACCGCTCACAATGCTACCGTGAACCAGTTCACACAAAATTTGAGGGAATTTACCTCTGTTAGGGAGAAATAAAACTTTACATATACCCATATTCCACACACATTGGATTAATATTACTGCCCAAGCATAGTTAGAGAACTTTACTTTTCACCTTCTGTATAGAGTCGCTACTTTCAGCTTGCATGACCTTATTCTCGTCCTCAACATTTTGTAAGAAATAGGCAATGTTCGCACTTATCCGACTTGAATTGAGCTGCTTCTTGGGGCGTCACCGTTTGGTCTTGCCCAGCATCCGAGAATTTTGATTGTCATACATTTATTTAAATTTGTATGGCGTTGCAACATAGTTCAGAGCATAATTTCTGCGAAGAGGGTAAGAGCTCTTCCATCCAATTTTTAAATTTACGCAGCTTCTTTGGAAGTAGGTAAATTTGACTGTTATCGCAAAACAGGCTAGTATAATCCGAAGCAAGTATTTGCATGGGTCGCCACTTTACGTAATTTATGAGCCTGCAATGATGATGGTGATGACCTGCTGAACTAATTAAATTGCCTATAATCAAGAAAGAGACTTCCATATTTTGTTTATCAGTACGTTCCAAAACTTTCGAGAAATGATTCTGGGGCTACAAAACTAACAAACGGATTAACCTTTTGCACCTTTTTTTTTGAAAATCGACCTAGCTTATCGCCTGCCTGGGGTAATCAACTCCCCTAGTAGTCAACCACTAACAATGGCGCCCAACGTTGGGCCTACCTTCACGAACGTACACACATTCATAATCTGCTTCAATGCACTTGCTGAAGGCGTGTGAAAATGTTGGAGTAGAGGAATACGCGGTGTCAGCAAATTCTTAGTTACAGACAAAACAACTTAGACACCGCGCGTGTTATGTGTGTAGATATGTATGCATTCACTTTGGATACATTACATAGCTTGAGAATAATTGTCTAACTTTCAGTTACATAATCATACAATTTAAAATTTATTAATACTATTTGATAATTGTCAACTTACCCTGCAATAGGAAGCAAAATACATACAATAGGAAGAGTATGCTAACGCCATATAAATACGTAAAGAAAGTTTCATAGTAGAGCACTGGCAGACGGTGGGTTGTCACATCGCTAATTACGTAGGCAATGCAAACAACAATCAAAATGATGGCATACACTAAACTGGTGATGATGAAAAGCGATGTCCTGTATAAAGAAAACAATGAGAGCAAAGAGCATGGAAATAGAGAAAAGTAAAAAAGATATATTAGCAAAAGGTTATGATTGTAATTTGTTAAAATTCTATAAAACTAGAACTAGCGTTTAACGCTCGTATTAGTAAATTGTACACAAACCCAAAATAATCAAATTTTTGTAAATTAATAAACATAATAATATAATATTTTTGCTTATGCAGATATGAACTGCATGCAATAGTGTGCAATTAACATAAATTCTAGGTTTTAGTATGAAAAAGTATTTGCTTTAGTCCCTTTAATTTTTATTGCTTATGTTCCTACTCAACAGCATTTGAAGCAAAGACACAAATTTCTAACTATTATATATAAATTTAATATATTTCATACATTATGTGCGTATGTAGAAAGATCTTAACCAGGGCAACCCAAAGTATGCAGCGGCATATTTTTATATGACTCGTAAACTTTAAACCAATCAAATATGCATACATTTCACAAAAAATAGTTATCTTAAGAGCTTCAAGAGTCTGAGGTTTTTATTCACATAAGCCCCGTTAAAAAAAAACATAAAAAGAAGTCTTGGTCGGTTAAAATTGGGTGATTTGGGCGGACAGTGCAAACAAATCAAAACAAGAGACTAATCCACGCAGAAATGCTTGCTTTAGAATATTTCACGTTCAACCAGTTCATACAGACTTGTATCTGTATTTGTTTACTTTAAAAATATTAGACCCGAAGTGAAATTTGGTGCCATTTGCAAAAGTAACAGCGATTTTCAATGGCGTGATTACTTTTTTCCACCCGATACTTTCGGAATACAAAAGCACCTTACGGCTTATTAGGAAATTAAATGCATATTTTTAAGCATAGATTTAGATTTTAAAGGCATTTTATAAGCGCCTAAAATCATAAATTTTTTGCATATTTTGGGTTGCCCTAATCATAACTTTGTGTATATACTTTTTATTAGTGTCTAGACTACACCCCAACAAATATTTATATGAACCCTTTAATTTTAAAATGTAAATAGACTAATCACTTAGGTCCGTCATAAAACTCAAAATGTATGTCTTTAAATGGAGAAGAGATAGACAAAAACAACAAGAATATCAAAATGATCAGAATGATGATCTGAGTTGATTGAGCTGTCTGTTTGAATGCAAACTAGTTCCGCAAGTTTTTAAATATCTTGATGAAACGGGTACATTTTGGTGTCCAACAAGACGTTTGTCGGAACAGATCAGATTAGTTCACAATGGAATATACACACACCATGCAACCGCCTTTCAGAATAGAGGCTCTTTTGACATATTTTCTCAATTTATTCGATGGAAGCTTCATTAGATGCTTTCGCACACGACAGAAGTTATTTTCTGAAAACGTTTTTGAGATCGGTGGTATATACAGCATATATCTCATACATCGGATTGTTCAGATAAGAACCTTTTGTAATTGTTCTAGGGCAGAAACAGCTAGAAGCTTCAAACTTCACCAAATTACAATATTTATATACAACATATATTGTTGTGGAAAAATCGTACATACCGGCCGTATATATGGCATATATCCCATGCAAACGATTGTTCAGATAGAATCTTTTCGTAATTTCTAGACCATTTTTGCAGCTAAGAGGTTTCAAAATTTCATCAAATACTTGTACGTTATAATATATATTGTGACGAATATTATCAACTCTAAGGAATACTATCATCTCTAAGCCGATGCTAAGCAGTGACTTGTATGCACATCATTAAATCAATCATTGTGTCTGCCCATGTGTCCATACGAGCAGCATAGAAGAGACGCACAAATTCATGCATATATCTTATCTGAGATGCTCACAAAAGAAGGCAATATACACGCGCATATGAGAAGCTATAAACGTAGTAATAGCTGGTAATTTTATAGCTGATAACTAACTAGTAAAATTGTAGAATAGAAAAGCCTAGAAATATGTAACGAGGAAACCAGATAGTATAAAAGGCAGCAACAGTAGAGGCACGACAATCAGTTTAATTTATGCAAGCAATTAGTTGCGAAATTAAGTGTTATTTCCAAGTAGTCTAATAAAGACCATTTTGCATTGTTGAACAGTGGAGTTATTATTCAACAGTTTAGTGATTCGAAACATTAGTATAAGGTTGCAAAAAGAGGAATTTCCTTAAATTCGTTACAATATATACATATATTCCACCTAGTTTCAAAAGGTGGATTGCAAGCAAGCTGTGTAGTCGCCAATCATCGGTCCAGTTTATAAATACAACATCCAAGCCATGAGAAATTTAAAAGGGTAATACAGGATGGTGTTCTGTTCCCACTTTAGTTTAATTTTTATAAATCGAAGCTCCCTCCTGCTATTGTTTCTTGCGCCGAAGACTGCAATAGCTTATGTCCATGCCAAAGATGAGCAATCCTGTAAAATTAACAACCATCTTCCTAGTATTTCCAGTTTTTTCGTCCATCGTACTTAAATTTATGGCCGACCAGCTCTTCTATGCCGTGGACATGTCAAGTGTCGGCAATATTGAAAATTCACGTCAGTGGCGCCGTGGTACGAACTGTTCGCCAACCAAAATTAATGTGTGTGACGTTCGATAATGACCTGCATTTTTGCGAGCATGCAACCGAAATTGCACTTATAGTTCAGAGCAGCAAGTAACAAAATCGCTAAGCACTTGGGGCAAAGACAAAGAAACGCTCCTGGTTACTGTTGCCCGAGCCTTAAAGAAACATATTAGAGGAAACTGTTAAAACACCGCGCTCAAAACTGCTACGGGATGTTTTCTCATGTCGCCCGAACATCATTCACATAGTGAAGCAGGAATACTTCCCAAAAAGGAGAGAAGCTAATTGCTGAACAAAAAGATTTCTTTTAAATACTCAGAAACCTAGGCATCCTAATATACATACAGTTGAAAGGGCATGCTACCCTAGAGCATAAGAAGTCGACCCCGAAAGCATTATGAAATAATCCGTCACAATAGAATGCAGTCGTTTGAACCAATAGAGCGGCAAATCAAATTACTGAAACTCGCAATTGATGAGAATAGACTTCGCGGTGAGACGAGCGTCACTCTGGTACAACGTTGATCTGGATACTGTCAATGTCCAGCAAGTAATGCGTCTCCAATCATCTTTTCAATTGTAATGTGGAACCAATGCCTCTAACATGTTTTCTTTATTTCTTTTTTTGATATATTAATGTTGTATCCTGACACGAGTATCTGTTAACGAGACAAAATTTATGTGTTCATATTCAATCTGGTAGCAAGAAATGTTGTCACGCCCGCCAAAGTCAAACAGTTAAGTTGGCTGCCTATGTCAAAGAGTGAATTTAACTCGTATACTTATACCATGATCATAAGCAACTTTTTTGACATCGAAAAAGAAAAGCATTTTTCTTTTTTTAAATACTAAGAAAGCGGGAAACTTTCATAAAATCTCGTTTCACATTTTTCTTTTCTTTCATTATAAATAATATACGAGCACTTGTAAATATTTATGTTGCACTCAGATCTGCCAAGATTACATGCTTCTTGATTGATGATGAATAAAGTTTTCCATTCCTAATACAAAATTTGAATATGAGTTAGTTTTTGTGGCATGCAGTCAAGGTCTTTTTCAATGTAAACTTACAAACAAATTTCGTACAAAAATACGAGTTCTATAAAACTTTTTCAAACATTTTTAGCAAGAGAAATAAAATTAATTTTGCATTTTCTTTATGCATGAAGGATTTTTTTTGTCAGAAATATTTGCTTTGCTTGAATAGTTTCCGGTACAAAAAATCTTATTTTCTTTTCAAATGCACAAGCTTAAAACAACTAAATCCTAAAAAACAAACTTACAGTCCCATTATGAAACAAAAAGACGATCGTATTGCCAGACCACCAGGGCGTATGAGCAACAATTTCAAATTAGTAACGTAAATAACACTGTACAACAGCAATTTTACAACAAAAGATGGTACTTTTTCTGAAAGGTGACATCGCACAGATACATTTTTCTGAACAATCTTATAGGCCAGATTGTCTAGTTTATAAGTTAAACGGGTCACGAAGTGTCTTTCGGATATGTGTGCGGAATCCTGAATTTTTTTAGCTTTGGTCCTTGTGAAATAAGTAACATTTTTTTCTCATACTAGGAAACTCCATAATTTCTCCTTCTACCATTGTTTCACAAATTTTTCCCGAAAGCACCAGGTAGTTGCAGCATGTTGATGGTTGCTAAGGATTTCACTTCTGAATTAAAAAAAGAAGCTATGGCAAGATGTTTCTTGTGACGCCTTAATTTTTGAAAGATAATAAAAATGAACACAAGCAATACTTCAGCAAAATGATCTCCATTTGAAAAATACCTTAGTTCCTCTGTTGGAGAAAAAAAATTAAGTTTTGTTGGACTGTGTAATTAATTCACTTCTAGCTGAGTTTATCGAACTAGTTCTTTAAGCAATGACTTCATTGAACTATTGTTCAAGCTAAAGTTCAATGTTTCAATTCGAAACGCAAACCACTTACTTTCCAAATGTCTGCTCAATACTATTCATAAGGGCATCAGGGCTCCAAAATGACATTATTGAGATAGTTATCTCGGGAAGAAATGAGTTGCAATACCATCTTATAGTACTTTCATACATTTTCGTGGGAAAAGTTCACTTTATTTATGGAAACAGCGAGTTTCAATAAAAAATCAAGTTATTTGTTTCAACAGCTCCACCACTCATTTATAAATTCTATCATTTGATCGGCATCAGCTGCTAGTGGCTTAAACCATCAGCATCTGGATCAGCCTTCCTATGACCCAGGCTTTTAAATTTCGCACGTTTATAATTCATGACTTATTAAACACGAGCTTTCCTTTTTCTTACAGTTTTTGTAATTTCCGCCAAGTAGTTATCTTTATTTATATTTAATACTTTAACATGAGCTAAGAGTTCCCAGATTTTATTAGGAAGCACTTCGAATATTTTACTGTCAATATAAACTCTTTTGTTTGGGGGGTCGATACGTTCTAAAAGAAACTGGCTAAACTCCCAGAGCCCGTATTGTAATTATTACCCAAATTTCAATATCACCCATAGCGTGTTTTCCGTAGCTGAAACCGTACTGAGCAGTGCTTGCAACTGGAAACTCCATTTGACATTTACATCAACTCTTACTCGAATAGCTAGTAGGTATGATCCTCCCGCTTGTTAAGGAGTATGCCCCTAACGCATTTGCTGACCTTCTTCTTACCACCCCCAATTACAGAAACCGAAAAGCTTCGGATAATAACAATTTTAAATGATAATTGCGGGAACATGTAGCTGTATTATCCGGACAGGTTTTAGAGAAAGTCCGTCTAGTAGATGTTCTCGTACTTGCAAGAAGCGACATCCGCGGCATCTACTACAGTAGTCACGAAAATTAAAGATTGAGTGTGCACCTGTCTAATGCTTGTTTCAATGCCTGAGATTAAGAGCCATTACCAGGTGATTAAGCTATGCATGCTTGTGAAGTAAGGAAATAATTTTTAGTCCTAGAGCGGGGGTTTCAGTTTCTGTATTGAGATATCACATCATGCGTACTTGTAGGTAGCGATACTGCGCTGTCATGAAGCTGTTCATGGAAAAACACAGCTTAATAATTTTACAATCGGCTCTCGCACCTATCTTCTGGAAGCAATATTCAGCTTAACCATGCCACCAAGATGCCTGGTTAGAAGAAATAAACATGAGGCCAAACAGCATGAGTGCATAGAGGTTCAAGTGCTGGCTCTACTGTAAATGCAACCAAAGTGTTGGAGCCTTACCGACGCAGAAAGGTTGGTTATGTTATTAAGTTTATACCTAGCCGAAACACTAATCCTTTACGAAAAAGGATATGTTCGAACTATCGAGCGGTACAAACACCATTAAAATATATGTTTATATGTTCGGAACTTGAGTTTGCTATGGCCTATCAATAAGTGAGACGGTCTTGCATTCCCAGTCAGCAAAAAAACACTTCGAATGATGTGAACCCTGGTACTCGCCCAACTGCGTCGGGAAATATTTTCGAATTTTCTAGTCCCGTTTTACGACAGGCATGCCTACCGGGGAATATCATGTACTCCTTGAACCCTTTAATCATTCTGCCTAGTATCGAATATAAATTTCTTTCTACTGGGTGAAAGACAAATGGTTCCAAATAAACGAAAGGGGTCGGGTCCGCTGTATACTCTATCGATCCTGAAATAAATAGAATCCTACAGGCTGCCAGATTACTACACTCTCTTTCAGGCGGAAGTTATAGCCATGAAGAAAATAGCAGAAATTCTGAAGGAAGCGTGCTTATGCTGCAGTCGCGTCATTGTATATATTGATAGTTATGCAACGATTAAGGCAATGATCTCACCCACCACTTCATCAACTTACTTACTTACTTAATTGGCGCTTAACTGTCTAAGCGGTTCTCAACAAGTATTCTAAAATGCACAGAAGCATTGGAAATACTTCGCTCAGGCCGCACCATGCATATATACTGGGTTACAGGTCATAAAGGGATAGAAGATAATGAAAAGGCCGATGAGTTGGCAAAGGAGGGTGAGGTATTCGCAGTTAACGTCCCAATCCGTTTGGGAGAGATCAAAAGGAGACAGGACTTGCATATGATCCATCAAGCAGGAAAGACGTAGACAGAAGTGCGCGGCTGCAAAATTTCTTAAATCATTTGCAAATTCTACGGTATAAGACGTCCAAAGTAGCTCATACATATATCTTAAGAGAGAATATTTCAGGCTCACGATGAGCATGCTAACTGGACATTCGCTTCTGGCGTCACATGCTTATAAGTTAGATCTCGTCAGTAACAGGGGATATATGAAGTACGAGCTGTAGAAAGAAATGGCTGAGTACCTTCTGTTTTCATATCCAGCGTCTCCAGGTCAAGGCTCCAGTTATTAGGGGCGGCAGAGTTGCCAGCTCTCGAGGCAGCAATTAAGCTAGGTCCTAGAAAACTTCTAGTATTTTTCAACAGGACCGAGTTATCCTGCCATGTGATTGGATTATTTTGGTCGTCAAACAAATTCTGATAACACGATGGGCAAATTCAGTGACGTCTTTGTTTACCGGCCAGTTCAACATAACCTAACCTGGGCGAAACACACAACCCCGCTGAAGAAAAATTTCCGGTTTTAAGCCTGGTTAGTTCCTATCAACCAGGTTTTAATGAAACTGACTAAATTCAAAGTAGCTTTGTCTGAATTTCAATTTCCTGTAATGCTAATGTTCTTTGCAAAACCATTACACTGAGCTAGCAAACGATACTTCAGAAAAGGCGGCTCTCTATCCTCCAATTTTCAAACAGTACGCTGAAGTAAATAATTCAAGCAGAAGAGCTACACCACTATTATAATATTGTATGATTCAGAGTTAAATTTAAAAGAATACAAGAGAAGACGGCTGTAATAGTTTGGAAGAATGTTTTTTTCTTGTATTTTTAACATAAGTAGAACTTGAGTCTCCGATTTAGCAATAAATACACTGTAATAAAGCAATATAAATATTTTTTTTTACCTAAAACATCGTCTCTTTCAAATATTTATGCTTAATAAATATTATAATGTTAGTTACCATAGCTCAATTGGTCCAGTTATTATATTAGTATGATAAGTGCCATGTACGCTGATTCTTGCTGGTAGAAAACTTCGATTGGAATTTGGCTTTATTGAATAGCAAACCCTATAACAATAACAATTTTCCCAAAAAATAAATCAAATTAGGAAGGCCATTCTTCGTACTCAATTTACGGAAGTATGAATTGTGTTGTACACAAAGTCAAATTACGCTGGCAGGTTTTACAAAGCACAAATACTTGGAAGGAATGGGGGTAAAAGTACATTTGGATGGATTCAACTGGGGGAAATATTTTAATTATGCGATAAATAGCAATATGTATGTGAAAGCAAACTAATAAATACACAGTTTTTGGTATAACCCCTGGGAGTTGTATGAAATCTGGGGTCATAATTTTAAGCATATTTGAAAATATATGATTGATTAAAAATAAAAAACAAAAAATACAAATATACTAAACAGAATTTAAAACAAACTTAAAACAAACCTTAAATTTCTAAATATTTTCTTACTTTTTATTAAATGGGCAAAGGCATTCAGGAAGCTTTAAGAAAACTAACCGACTAGGGTCGGCTAGAGTTGAAAGAAAAATTGCCATTACTCAAATATATATAACATAATAAACATAAACTAAAGAGCTAAACATAGGCTAAAGAGCTTTCAAGATGCGACGCCAAAAGCTCCTTTCCAGCAAAGTCTTTAGAGTTATAGTGAAGCGTATATTTTCGACGAAACATAAACTTACTCATAATTTGATTCGTTTTGTTTTGTTGGTTTTCCGACAGGGTGGATAATTGATGTATAGTGGAACGGCTTTCCGTCATTTATTTAAAAATTTGGTTTAAAGACAGACCAGTTTTGATGTTGCAACTGCATCAGTTTTTCCTCATTAAGCTTGTTTTTCAAATAAACAGCTTCTTTGATTCATATAAAATGATACCTTTTCAAATCGAATGAAATTTTTTCAGACCGAATGTAACCTTTTTCAAATTAAATGAAACTTTTTTTATATTAAAATACATTTTTTTCAAATCAAATGAAACTTTTTTCAAATCGAATGAAACTTTTTTCAAATCAAATGAAAGCTTTTCCAAATCAAATTCAAATTTTTCAGATCAAATGAAACTTTTTTCAAATCGAATGAAACTTTTCAAATCGAATTAAATGTTTTTCAAGTCAAATTAAACCTTTTTTAAATCAAATGAAACTTTTTTCAAATCGAATGATTTTTTTTCAAATCGAATGAAAGCTTTTTCAAATCAAATTTTTCATATCAAATGAAACTTTTTTCAAATCGAATGAACCTTTTTCAAGTCAAATGAAACTTTTTTCAAATCGAATGAAACTTTTTTTCAAACAAAACGGAATCTTTTTCAAACCAAATGAAACTTTTTCAAATCGATTTAAATTTTTTTCAAGTCAAATGAAACTTTTTTCTAATCGAAGGAAACTTTTTTCAAATCAAATGAAATCTTTTTCCAATCAAATGAAACTTTTTCAAACCGAATAAAATTTTTTTCAAGTCAAATGAAATCTTCTTTAAATAAAATGAACCTTTTTTCAAATCGAGTGAATTTTTTTTCAAATCTAATGAAACTTTTTTCAAATCGAATTAAATGTTTTTCAAGACAAATGAAACCTTTTTTAAATCAAATGAAACTTTTTTCAAATCAAATGAAACTTTTTTCAAATCAAATTTTTCAGATCAAATGAAACTTTTTTCAAATCGAATGAAACATTTTTCAAATCGAATGAACCTTTTTCAAGTCAAATGAAACTTTTTTCAAATCGAATGAAACTTTTTTTCAAACAAAATGAAATCTTTTTCAAACCAAATGAAACTTTTTCAAATCGAATTAAATTGTTTTCAAGTCAAATGAAATTTTTTCAAATCGAAGGAAACTTTTTTCAAATCAAATGAAATCTTTTTCAAATCAAATGAAACTTTTTCAAACCGAATAAAATTTGTTTCAAGTCAAATGAAACCTTCTTTAAATCAAATGAAACTTTTTTCAAATCGAGTGAATTTTTTTTCAAATCTAAATAAATTTTTTCAAATCAAATTAAATTTTTTTCAGTCAAATGAAACTTTTTCAAATCAAATGCAAATTTTATCAAATGGAATGAAACTTTTTTCAAATCGAATGAAACCTTTTTCAAATCAAATGAAATCTTTTTGAAATCAAATTCAAATTTTTCAGATCAAATGAACCTTTTTTCAAATCGAATGAAACTTTTTTCAAATCAAATGAAATCTTTTTCAAATCAAATTCAAATTTTTAAGATCAACCTAAATTTTTTCAAATCGAATGAAACTTTTTCAAATCAAATGAAACTTTTTTCAAATCGAGTGAAACTTTTTTCAAATCAAATGAAATCTTTTTCAAATCAAACGAAACTTTTTCAAATCGACTTAAATTTTTTTTAAGTGAAATGAAACTTTTTTCAAATCAAATTAAATCTTTTTCAAATCAAATGAAACTTTTTCAAATCGAATTAGATTTTTTCAAGTCAAAAGAAACTTTTTTTAAATCAAATGAAACTTTTTTCAAATCGAGTGATTTTTTTTTCAAATCTAATGAAACTTTTTTCAAATCAATGAAACTTTTTCAAATCAAATGCAACTTTTTTCAAATGGAATGAAACTTTTTTAAAATCGAATGAAACTTTTTTCAAAACAAATGAAATCTTTTTGAAATAAAAAATTAAACTTTTTCAAATCAAATGAAACTTTTTTCAAATCAAATGAAATCTTTTTCAAATCAAATAAAACTTTTTCAAATCAAATGAAATTTCTTTTCAAATCGAATGAAACTTTCTTCAAATCGAATGAAACTTTTTTTCGAATCGAATGAAATATTTTTCAAATCAAATGAAACTTTTTCAAAGCAAATGAAACTTTTTTCAAATCGAATTACTTTTTTTTTCAAATCGAATGAAACCTTTTTCAAATCAAATCAATTTTTCAAATCAAATTAAGCTCTTTTTCAAATCAAGTTAAACCATTTTTGGCTTTGCTATACTAAAATAATTGTCAATATATTATGTTTGTTTGATATTTTTTCTTTAAGGCGAAAAGTATTTACAATTTTAGAACCTGTCAAAGTACATATGATCCGTCGTTCAGTATAAGTTTAAGCTGCAATTAAGTTGTTATATTTTAGCGCAGATAAAATAAAAAGTTCACATGAGAAAACAGCCCTAAGTTTTTACAGGATGAATATTCGATGTCTTGAACAATATTTTGACTATACCAAAAGAAAATTGTTTATATTTAGTCCCAACCCAATACATTTAAATATCGACTGATGATTGGAATATTAACCTATCTCGTCTGCCAGTTCGAATATATCGCCCCATTTAAGAATATTTTTCAAAAATTGTATTGCAGAACGCCATATTCAAGAAATATTTATCATAAGCGTCCTATCTCACGTCGAATGTATTGAACTTATGCTCAAAAGGGTGTCTAAACATAGTTTTAGGTAGAGCGTTTTTCAAACAAAACCTAAAATAGGAGAAAAACCCTTGCAATGAGGAACTGAAATGATTTTGTGCGTTGTTTGAGATAGCCAAATCTCCTAGATGTTAAAGCGAATGGGTTTTTGTCTTTATGTGTATGTTTAACGCGAATGGATATATGGATATGTATACGAATGCTTATGTAGAGCGAACATAAAACAGGAATCGAATATACACACTAGGGTGGTTACAAGGTATATTGTGAATTTTAATTTTTGTTCTATCTTTCGCGCACCCTCCTAAAATATGCCAATAAATCAGAAAAATGGTTATTGCAAAGTTTCAGGCCAATCTGATAATGTTAGCACGTGCCTCATTGAAGTCAAAGTTAGGAAACACAGCGATTTTTCAGAAAAAATTTTAGTATTTCGTCAGTAAACGCGAAACCATTTACGCCAGGAACTTCACTCGTATATCATTCGATAGGTAATTTTATTTGTATTAATCTCAATGCGGCCACCCTGATCGGATAAATGCCAAATACTGCTGAAAGTAACCGTTTTATAAAAATATTATTCAGATCAAAATTAATACAAATAAAATTACCTATCGAATGATATACGAGTGAAGTTCCTGGCGTAAATGGTTTCGCTTTTACTGACGAAACACTAAATTTTTTTCTGAAAAATCGCTGTTTTTCCTAACTTTGACCTCAATGAGGCACGTGTTAACATTGTTGGATTGGCCTGAAACTTTGCAATAATCATTTTCTGATCTATTGGCATATTTTAGGAGGGTGCCCCGCAAGATAGAACAAAAATAAAAATTCACCATATACCTTGTAATCACCCTAATACACACATATGTACTTATGTTCATCGTTGAACTGATATCCGAGAGGAGTTTCATATTTTTGAGCTCCTCCCTTGCAATTACAGCTTAAGTGCTCTGCTGCGTAGAAAATGGAAAACAACTTGACTATTTAAATGGTAAAAGCAACAAATATCACATTTATACCGCTGGTTATATACAAATTCATATAAGACTGGACCAAACGAACAAAAATTTGCCGAATACCGAAAACGAACTGGGTTATTTGGTATCTAATTTTTATAAATATTTCGTTCGTTTTGGTCTTTAGCAGCTTTACAATTTAATAGTTTAATTTTATCTTTTAATATCCCTTTGAGCTCTAAAATCTTTTTCACATAACGAAATAAGCTTCGCTGTTTCTCCACAAAAAATTGCCATGTAAAACGACTTAACATCTCAAAAGAACATTAGATTGAAATCTAAAGCTTTCAGGACCAAAATGAATTTTTCAAATTTGGCTACGTAAATTCTTTTTTGTTTCGATGTATTAAGAAAAAGCTTCTCTGAGTTTTGTAATAGAAAATATGCAAACCAATTTCCAAAACGTTTTCGAAAATCGAGGAAAAGTTTTACGAAAATTTCGAAAATTGGTTTTGCGTTTTCTGCATTTTGAGAATGAAGTCTAGCAGCCCAATTAATCCTAGTCCAACAAAGTAAAAGTTACAGATCTCTCAAAATTCTTTTTGTTTTTTAACAATTTCTTCTAGAATGGTGTTTCAGATTTTCTTCTATAGAAAAAAAATGTATATAGGAAAAAAACAGCCTTCGGAAAAATATTTCAAAAATCAATACAAGTTTTGAGAGACCTATAACTTTTACTTTTTTGCATATAAACTGATTAGGATACAATAATGCATGCTCAAAAAAATTTAGAGAACTGGAAATAAAAAATGGAAATTTTCGTAAAATTTTCTTAAATTTCGAATTTTTTCGAAAACGTTTTTAGGATTGGTTGACATGGTATTGCGAATAAGATAAGTGTGGTATCTTAAGCATAAACATCAAATTTACAAATAGACACGATCACCTAGTTTTAGAAGATACTATTGTGGACTCATCGTATGACTTTTCTATTACCAGCTGAAGATAGCCAACCATATGCGCCGCCATATTGAAACGTTACCTAAACGCTTAAAAGTGGACATTTTGAATATCCTGCTAGGCATCTGATGGATATATGATATCACACCTGTTTGAACACAGTCTTACATAGTTTCAGTAAAAAAATTCATTTAAGTTTGTCGAAAGTAAAAAAAATTTTAATTTATTTCACGAAATTTGTTAAAAATTTCCACTGATATTTTCTGCTCGCTACTTTAGGTATTTTGAAATTCGCTTATTACGTTTTGAGGCCGACACAGTCTAGTGAATTTTCATACATACTTACAAATATATTTGTCGAAATAATCCAGCATGCAAACATATATGCAGTTAAAAGTCTTCTGCTTATATATTATCATCACCAGCAACATCATCAGTATGAAAACTGAAAACCTGCACCTTCTGATGTAAATGTGATTGTTGAGGCAGGTTAAAATATGCATAAGAGGAGCGACCCAATTCTGCCACAGCTGCGTTATTATTATGCGCATACAGAAAAAGCTGCTTTATTTATTAGGCTGTATTCACTAAAGGAAAAATGGATATACAGGTGATTGATGTATTTTCCATGCACTACTATCCATACGATATATCAAATGGAGCTGTATGCAAGCCCAAGAGGTTGTCCTGATAAATGTCAAGAGCTACCGCCAAATAGCACCCCGACAAAAGTGTCCCATTAATTCCCCGAGGGCAAATTTTGTACAAAATTGCGTAGTGGGTACCACCTCGCAAGCATACAAAACTATTTTGTATATCAGGTGGAGGCTCACTCGAAAAAGAACTTAATACAATACGAGTTCGCCCCTGCTAACTGAAACTATCTAGCATTTATAGGGAAACATTTATCGAGCTGTTCAACAACATTATATCTAAGGAAACTATTTGAAACAGATATCCAATATTTGGTGGTATGTGACGGATTCGGGGGGGGGTGAGTGAGGGAGTTAGATTGTGAGTGTAAGTAGTAGTGGGAGTGGGAGTGAGAGTAGGGAATTGTAGTGAGAATGGGGTTAGAGTTGGAGTGGAGGTAGGGAAGGAAGTGGGAGTTGGAGTAAGGGTGAGAGTGGGAATGAGAGTTATAGTTGTAGTGGGAGTAGGGGAGGGAGTGGAAGTTGGAGTCGGAATGGAAGTGAGAGTAGGAGAGGGAAGCAGCAATCTAAGCAATGATTTCAAATATCACAACACCTAAAAGTATGTTAGAGTGTTAACAATCCATAGAAAGAATCGGGACAGGGAGACATATACATCTATATTGGGCCCCCAATCATATGAGAATAGATGGAAACAGCGGTTGGGCTAGATAGAATAGCCGCAACCCTTAAAGCGTGTACCATAGATATCTTAATTTAATAATACGAGATTGAAATAAGGCCGAAGTTGCACATGGAAGCAGAAAAGGCGTGGAAACTAGCGCCGGTGGCAAAGTGTCGAAGATCATGTGTAGGTCTTACAACGTTAATTAAACAAAGTTACTACTATCACTGAAAAGAGAGATCTGTAGGCTCGTGATAGGTATTATCACTGGACACTGCCTTCTGGCATCACATGTATTTAAAAATGTGTTCCGGGAATTTACTTCAACTATAAAAAGATTCCCCAAGCTTGTAAGCATACTCGGCTACGGATATTTCGCCAACTGGTAAGAAAGTATTTCAGTGGACATCGCAGTTTGAAATCAGGGAAGGTAGAGATCTTCACTGAGTTGGGAGAGGCAGATGAAGGAAGACTTGACCTCGCTTGGTGCTCCAAATAGGCGTCAGTTATCGCGAATAGGGAAAGCTGGCGTAACTTGTTACGAAACGGCCAAAATCGCTTAGGCGGCTAAGAGCCAATTAATGGTGAATGATGATCCAGCTAGTGAGGTGCCTTTTCAATTTTATCCACTTTTATTAGATATTGTACGATGCTCATTGTCCTTGGCTCATTGAATGGTAACAAACGATTCGAAATTTCCAGCGACAGCGACCTCTTAGGTGGGTTTACTCTCTTCATGTTTTGTAAACGCCGAGCTCTGAATTTTTTTCCTACTTCCATATCTCTTGCTCACAAACAAACGAGATAATTAGAAAATGTTAATACTATTTTTTTTAATTAGCTTCTCAATATACTTCATTCGTTGTCACCTGCAGTGGCACAAACAGAACCTTCGTCTCAGTTTTTAAAAACTTTTGTATAATGCACGTTCAAATAATCAAAAGCAAGTGCATATAAAGTCACAGAAATAAATGCTAGCAGAAATATCATAAAATATGTTGCATAAACCATTTGATTGACTTCAATTTTACACCTTAGATCGCTACTTTCCCCATGCAGTATTTTATGTGTCACCCCAAGTGACTCAATGAATTTATTTAACACAATTATGTTTTAATTGCCTTCGAGCATTTGACAAGCTTTCCTACTCACTGTTAACTTTTCGCATACCTCTTGCTAACAATTTCTTCCCACACACATAGCTAACGTCAGATTATCATGATTTGTTTTCTTTTTTTTTATGTCGCAATTGTTTGCGCAAATAAAACACTCACACACATACAATAAAACATACATATATGCATACAAACACAATCAAAACTCTCAATCAGCAACATGTCCTGGCTGTCGGTAGTGTTGCTATAGCTTCGTTGCTGCTCTATAATGTGACAACGTGCCATTTGATGTTGGTTTGCATCAATTTCATTGCATTCTTCCTTTGACTGCTTTTTATGTCTTTGCTTCTCTTTACCCTTCTTAAAAGCCATTGGCTTTGTTGCTTTTCAGCCTGCAGCTTTATCCTGTCGGATTACGAGTTTCTCTCTTTCAGCATTGCATTAGACACTGCGTGTTGTTTGTGTTATATAATGTTCATGTTCGCAGCCATGATTTTCTTGTCAATCCCAATGTTGACAAGCAGTTCCTGACTGAGTGGCAAAATTGGTCGAGTGGTACATTTTTTTAATTAATTATACCTTTCATGAACATGAAATGGTATATTAAATTTGTTCCGATGTTTGTAACGTTGAGAAATATAGAAGATATACTCTCCATTAAGTATACCGAATTGATCAGGGCGACGAACTGAGTTGATATAGCCATGTCCGTCTGTGCGTCCGTATGTCTGTTTGAACGCAAACTAGTCCCTCAAATGTTGAGATATCTCAATGAAATTTGGCACAAGGATGTATTTTTGTATTATATTAGACATTTGTCGGATCCGGTAGGATCGGACCACTATAACATATATCTCCCATACAACCGATCGTTCAGATAAAACGATTTTGGTCATTCTTGCCGCAATTTAGAAAGTATAAACGTGAAACTCGGTGATATATATTATAATATATCATAGAAAATTTTCTGTAAAAATCATTTCGATCGGAGCTATATATAAAATATATCCCATACAACCGATCGTTCAGAAAAGGGGTTTTTTTTGTTTTTTTTTATTTTATATTTATCTTAAAAATCGTTTAGGTATCTACATCTGTTCACTATATATTTTTTTTCTTATACAGCGGATTATTTGGAGGTTACGATAGGGATAAGATTATTGTTCAGCCCCATTCATGAAAGGTATGAAGTTTTCGGCAAAGCCGAAGACAGTCCCGTCCTTACTTGTTTTTGTTTGTCTTTGCTATTTGAATGCACCTCAGTACATACTAATCCTGAAGCATACAAACTTTGATTGTTTTTATATCAGCTTTGTTGATCCAAACAGAAATATATCGAAACCTCCATTCAAATTTCATTCGACAGCGCGAAAAGGAGCAACGTACAATATGTCTGAATTTAGGTTCCTTGCAAAGTTAATAAGTCTCTGTCAAATATCGTTAAGCAACACGACAAGCTCTGTAAGTATTGAAAAGGACCTCTCCGAGCCACTCGAAACCAAACGGAGCTGCAGAAAAGGCGACTAATTTTTCGAGCGATTTATTTAACATATTGCTGGTTAAGATAATTCTAGCAGCACAACTAAACCGTGATGGTACAATCAATTATAAGAGCGTACACTTATTGGGATATGCTGATAATATTGAAATTATTAGCCTCAACAAACACGCTGCGAGTTCTGCCTTCTCTGGATAAGATAAAGAAGCAAAAAAGTGGGCCTTGCGGTAAATGAGGACAAGAGGAAGTAATTGCTGTCGTCCAAGAAAGAATCGGCGCATTCGAGCCCTGGCAGCCACGTCTTTATTGACTGGCTCGGGATTCTGATGTATAGCTCGGAATCATGCTGTTGGAATGTTCGAGAGAAATGTTCTCTGGATGATGTATGGTCCTGTGCGTGATGCCGTCGGCGAGTATCGAAGGAGGTATAATGATGAGATGTATGAGCTTTGCGCATATATGATGATAGTGTAGCGAATAAAAATCCAAAGACTTCGCTGGATAGGTTATGCTGGGCAAATGGAAGAAGACACAGTTTAGAGGCAGAGGAAGGGGGAGCCCTCCACTGAGTTGCGAAAGGCAGGTAGAGGAAAACTTGACATCCCTTGGTGTACCCAATTGGCGTCAGTTATTGCGAAACAGGAGTAGCTGGCGTAACTTGTTACGAAACGGCCAACGTCGCTTATTCGTTTAAGCGCCAATTAGTGATGATGGTGATTGGATATCCGGTTTCGAAATGGATTTGTCATTGAGAAGCTCTGTATTTCGTTTAAATATCTTTTGTAGCCCCATAAAATATAACTCTCGTTTCATAAAATTATGAGAAAACCAAACCGGCGGCAGAGTTCAAATGGGAAAGAGCAAGGGAGCTTCTTAAAACAAAAATAATCACGGATTAATTCAAAAACTCGGATGTCAAACAACCACTTAGTAAACAAAAAATAAAGTGTGTTTGCACGGATAAAAGAAAAGTAATAAGGGAGTTCAGAATTTTTTGTATTTGACGTTGCAAACGTTGAAATAGTAAATATAAGCTACTGATGGTGAAAAACATTTTTATACTCAGTTGAGCAGAGCTCACAAAGTATATTAACTTTGATTGGATAACGGTTGGTTGTACAGGTATAAAGGAATCGAGATAGATATAGACTTCCATATATCAAAATCATCAGGATCGAAAAAAAATTTGATTGAGCTATGTCCGTCCGTCCGTCTGTCCGTTAACACGATAACTTGAGTAAATTTTGAGGTATCTTGATGAAATTTGATATATAGGTTCCTGGGCACTCATCTCAGATCGCTATTTAAAATGAGCGATATCGGACTATAACCACGCCCACTTTTTCGATATCGAAAATTTCGAAAACCCGAAAAAATGCGATAATTCATTGCCAAAGACAGATAAAGCGATGAAACTTGGTAGGTGGGTTGACCTTATGACGCCGAATAGAAAATTTGTAAAATTTTGGACAATGGGCATGGTACCGCCCACTTTTAAAAGAAGGTAATTTAAAAGTTTTGCAAGCTGTAATTTGGCAGTCATTGAAGATATCACATGAAAATTGGAGAACGACCACGCCCACTTTTAAAAAAAATTTTTTTAAAAGTCAAATTTTAACAAAAAATTTAATATCTTTACTGTATATAAGTAAATTATGTCAACATTCAACTCCAGTAATGATATGGTGAAACGAAATACAAAAATAAAAGAAAATTTCAAAATGGGCGTGGTTCCGCCCTTTTTCATTTAGTTTGTCTAGAATACTTTTAATGCTATAAGTCGGACAAAAATTTACCAATCCTTCTGAAATTTGGTAGTGGGCATAGATTCTATGACGATAACTGATTTCTGTGAAAATGGGCGAAATCGGTTGAGGCCACGCCCACTTTTTATACACAGTCGACCGTCTGTCCTTCCGCTCGGCCGTTAACGCGATAACTTGGGCAAAAACCGATATATCTTTACTAAACTCAGTTCGCGTACTTATCTGAACTCACTTTATCTTGGTACAAAAAATGGCCGAAATCCGACTATAACCGCGGCCACTTTTTCGAAATCGAAAATTACGAAAAATGAAAAAAATGGCAAATACCTACAATTTTAAGTAGAAGAAAATGAAAAAGTTCTGCAGGCGCAACCAAAAGCCCTTGGAATCTTGGCAGGAATACTGTTCGTGGTATTACATATATAAATAAATTACCGGTACCCGACAGATGATGTTCTGGGTCACCCTGGTCCACATTTTGGTCGATATCGCGAAAACGCCTTCATATATACAACATAGGGCCACTTCCTTTTAAAACCCTCATTAATACCTTTAATTTGATACCCATATCGTACAAACACATTATAGAGTCACCCCTGGTCCACCTATATGGCGATATCTGGAAAAAGCGTCCACATATAGAACTAAGGCCCACTCCCTTTTAAAATACCCATTAACACCATTCATTTCATACACATATCGTACAAACACATTCTAGAGTCACCCCTGGTCCACCTTTAGAACTATGGCCGACTCCCTTTTAAAATGCTCTTTAATACCTTCCATTTGATACCCATGTCATACAAAGACATTCCAGGGTTACCCTAGGTTCATTTTCCTACATGGTGATTTTCCCTTATTTTGTCTCCAAAGCTCTCAGCTGAGAATGTAATGTTCGGTTACACCTTAACTTAGCCTTCCTTACTTGTTCATTTTAAATTTTTTCTTTGCACTATTTGTTTTGTTTTGACAGTTGATGATTTGCTATTCAATATTGAAAAAATAAACTTCGTTTTTTGATGTGGCGTTTTTGCAATGACGTAGCAAATGCATAGCCGTGTATTTTGTTAGTGTAATGTAATTAATATGCTACGGTAATTTGCAATGCAATGATGCCAGACCATTAGCACAAAATCTTTAACTCCCTTAATGTCCTCGAGACTTTCAATGTAAGTTTAAAATTAGGATAGTCTTTTGCAACTGTTTTTATTAGTTAAGTGGGGGACCGACCCAGTGGCATACTGTGAGTTTTCAAACAAACGCGGTGGCTTAGTATCATGGCACTGACCAGGACAACTGGGATGTAAATGTAAATCAAATACCAATTTGTATCTCTTCATTTGACAAATGCCTTTGACACTCATTCCAACTTAGAACTAAATATTTTTAGCGCTAACGTTAAGCATGCTCAAGATATTTTGGCATCTATTGTTTTCATATTTAGATTATCAAAAGCAAAGAGGTTAAATAAAATGATAAAAAATTAACCTTTGCAATGGTTGCGGCATCACGTTCTTTAATTCCATTTCCTTATTGGCTGCATTATTCTTCTCGGCGCTATCATTACTGCCGGTTGTATGCGAGCGTGAGACCGGAAGTGTGGCCATATTATCGCCATTCTCAACATCAACGGTAGCTACTTTGACTTCTCCGCCACCCATTTTTAACAACCAATTCCACTACACTACACACACAGTCAAACAAATATATATTTGAAAATTGAAAAACACTTTTTTTTTGTTTTTAACTTTTTGCTTGCGTTATTACTAGATAATATTTAATAATTTGTAAAATATTTATTTGTTTTTGTTGAGCATATTAATTTGACACAGATTTACATTTTTGATAATTCAAATTTTTTTTGTTCTTTGTTTTTTTGTTCTGAGGAAGGTTTTTTTATTTTTAAAAATATTATTTTTTTATTTGTAAATTATATATTTTTTATTGTTCCCACAATTGGACGTTAACGAACTTCGTTGTCACTTTCACATTAAAACTGCGTGAGAAAATGATTGAAAAACTTGAACATTTTGCTTCTGTAACAAAAACAGCACACAAGTTTACGGAAACTGCGCTTCAAATGTTGGTGGTACTCGCGATGTTGCCGATGTTCTCATATCGTTCTTGTTTATATGTATTGTGGTAACAAATTAGTATGCTGTGGAACTCATGAGGCATATTCATATTAGGAAGATGAAAGTTCTGTTTGTATTAAGAGAGCTCTGGGACTCATACGCTCCCATTTTTGATGCTTTTAGGTGCTTTTATGAGAAAACATTTATTACTCAAATATTCTCTTGCCTTTACATATTTGAGCCAGCGCGAAAATGCCTATGAATCCCCTACTTACTTGCTTCAATAATAAACAACTTTTCCCCTGCTTTTGAGCACTCGTATTTGTATGTTACATTTTTCACATTACATAGCTACATATATACAATCCCAACCTTCGTATAACTTATAAAATGTCGATTCCTGTGTGTATTCCTTAAGTTTCTTCACTTCACTATGCAATTCCCACCTCAGTTCTTTTGCGTCGTTTTCTCTTGTGATTTGAAACGTCTTTGTGCTTTGATGCTTTTGCTTTCGGCGATTGGCTTTCAAGCGAAACTGTGCCAGACTGTTGTATTCAATGAATATTTGTTTGCTGGCTTATATTTTTCTTCTACATACACTACAATGCTATTGCCCCCCCACCCCCCTCTCAAAAAACTATGTACCAATGGTACCTTGTAGGCTCAACCGCTTTGTTGATGTCGGTGTGTGTTGTTAGTATTTTGCTTTTAAAGCCCCGTCACATAAGCATTTTTTTCATTTAGATGCGTTTTACTCAATCTTAAGGCGGTGCCACAATGACATTTTTCATATAGATGCGTTTAACACAAGCTTATGCATTCCAATAACATCGCCACAATCAACCAAGATGTTGCGTTTGTAAATATGAAAGAACTTCAGACTTGGCAATTGAAGTTTATTTCGCATGCCCTTTCACATAAAAATTTCGCAAAGCACTGGTATAAACATTATCCCTATACAACAAAGATACTTGCTAACACATTTTGTGTCGTATTCATTTGTTATATTACAGCTTTTTACTTGCGAAAAATGTTAGAAAAATTTACCAACCAAAGGGAAAAATAATTTCACTTGCAAAGTGTGTCAACATCCTTAACCAAAACAAATGTCACATTCTTCTTCTGATGCTTTGCTTGTAACAAAATTTGGGAGATGGCTACTTTTCAATATCAGATGGCGCCAGTGTCGCTCATTCTACCGTTCTCCATAAAAATGCGTGCAATCTACTCATATTGCATAAGCTTGTGTTAAACTCATCTATATGAAAAACTGCTTATGTGCCGCAGCCATTATGCATTATGAGTAGATGCACGTATTTTTAAGGGGAACGGTAAATTGACGAACACTGGCGCCATCTGACATGAAAAAGTAGGCAACTTGCAAACATTTGTTGCAAACAAAGCATACGAAGAAGAATTTGGCATTTGCTTTGGCTAAGGGTGTTAGCACACTTTGTAAGTGATATTAGTTTTGCCATGTGTAGAGAGAATGTTTATAACAGTGCTTCGCGAAATTTTGTATGTGAATGGGTAAGGCGAAATAAACTTCAATTGCCAAGCCGGAAGTTCCTTCATATTCATAAACGCAACATCTTGGTTGATTAAGGCGATGTTACCGGAATGCATAAGCTTGTGTTAAATGCATATATATGAAACATTTCATGTTTTTCAAGGGGTTGTGTAGCACAACACTTTCAAGGGGTTGCCAGCCCAATACATAGCCTCTCCAAACCAATTGTCAACCTCACCTACCCGTGACGAATCCTGTTTCTTTAACAGCCGAGCCTCTGGCGACCCCAAGTTCCTTATGGTTGTAGGGAGTGGGAGGGCGGGATGGCCTAGAAGGCTTGCCATGGTCATACCAAATCGTTCCCGAGTTGGTAGGGCTAGTACCTTAATGGTGCTTGTTACCGGAACGTAACGGATCTGTATCCGGCAAAGGACCATCAACATCGATAACACTCTCCAAGGCTTTCGGGGAGTATCCATATCGTTACAAGAACAACAACAACAAAAATTTCATGTTGCCGCTGCCATTACTCTGTTCAGCGAAATTAGAACTTTTTCTTGCAACATAAAGCCAAGGTATTTTTTCTAAAAACTAATTTCTTACAGATCATTTTCGCTGAACATAGAATTAAACAAATTAGGCATTGCTAAGCAAGGAAAGTAGAGGAAAGGTTTGCAATACATAGGTGTATTGTCGAAGAGTTATAAAGTTGTTATCGAAAACAAAGTTTCTTGATGACTTTTTGATTTAGTATCGACAAGATATCGGTTTGTTATCGTACAGCTATCGACTTATTATCGAAAAGTTATACAGTGGTTATCATATTGTTATCGGCTTATAACCAATTTATTGTCAAAAACTTATGGATTTACCATCGAAAAATTATCGATTTGCCATAGAAAAATTATCGATATGTTATCGAAAACTATCGATTCATTATCGAGAGGGTATCGATTTTTTTACTGAAAAATTATATATTTGTTTTCGAGGTGTTCCGAAATTGTTATAGTTTTTAACCAAAACATATCGAGTTGTTTTCGAAAAGTTATCGATATTTTTTTGAAAAGTTATCAATTTTTTATAGCAAAAATATCGATTTCGACACATCGATTTGCTATCATAAACTATTCATTTGATATCGGAGTTACAAATTTGTTATCGAAAAATTGTAATTTACTATCAAAAATGTATCTATTGGTTATCGATATGTTATTAAAAAGGTTATCGGGTTGTTATCAAAGGTATATCGATTTGTTATTTATGTGCTGAAAAAAATGTTTGGTCAGCGTTCTATCGATATATTAATGACGACTTATATGTTTATTGTGAAATAGATACCGATAAAACTTCAATAAAAAATCTTTGACTCATCCAAAAACCGTTGACAAAAACTAATAATAGCGATAAAAATCGTATAACAAACAAATTACCTGACGAAAATAATTCGATATTGATAATAAGCCGATGAAGCTTTTCTGACAAAGCCCGATTATTTTGTTTTCGGTAAAGTCACCTGGATGAGCTTTAGTTAATTTGAAAACATTCCTTTTCTATACGTACACTGGTAGGTTTATACATCGAACTTCGCAAGTAATTGATACTCTTGCTTCTTTTTATTTGCACTTAAAGACCACCTCCTAGTCCTTATGAGGGAGTCCTTGGTTTTGTTAGAAAATCTGCAAGTGTTACAACTTTAGTGCCCTGAAAAATATTGATCTCTATGAAATGCTTAACACTTTATACTAACTCTTCAACTTTTCGCGATAAATCCTTCCACAATTCCTCCCCCTAAATTGCAAATAAATCTTTAGCAACATGTTGCATCAACACATAACAACTTTCATAGCAAAAATGTGTAATTTCCAAGTGTAAGTGTGAAATCAACAGAACAAAATGAGTTTGTGAAATTTAGCTTATTTTATGAGGACAAATATTTTTTAGGAACCAAAGTTGAAACTTTTCAGGAGTCTGCACACATGGCTTATGGGCCCCTTTCAACCAGTTGGCCAATACAAATTACAAGGGAAATAGACAAGCTAGACTGTCAGCATCATTAACTGGGGCCAACCTCCTAAGCGTTTTTGGCAGCTTCGACGAAAGTCACGCTATCCCTGTTTCACGATAACGGTTGCCAATTGGTAGCACCAAGGGAGGTCAGGTCTTCCTCTACTTGCCTCTCTCAGCGCAGTGAAGGTCTCCCCTACTCTGCTTCCAAACTGCGGTGTCGACCGAAATACTTTCTTGGACGGATTGCATTCCTTCATTCGCATAACATGGCCTAGCCAGTGAAGCTTTTATACCTCCTACAATAGTCGCCGTCGGCATCACGGACAAGACCATAAATCTTCCAGAGATACCACTTTTCATCTAAATACCTTGGCTTGCCTGTTGCAAAATAAGTGTTGTATAGTTTAATCTAATGTTTGTAAAAAATTTGATTGCCAAAGTAAGTGGGCTGAATTGTTAAATAAAAAGGAGAGATTTTTAAAATAAAGAGGATACACGAACCCAAATCAAAGCCCTATAGAAAATTTTATTCCCATGCCTAATAGGAAAACGAATTGAAATGATAATCCTATGATGTCAGCTCTTACAGCAGCTCCACATACATAACTACAACTTCAGGACTCGCATCATCACATTTACGCTAACATTTCTTGACCTCGAAAGAGACAGTTTCGCAAGGAAGGTAACTAGTTTTTATCTATGAACATTTCCTGTATCGGAGTCATGTTGACAATCCTTCAGTAGTAAAGTAGTGAAAAAATAAGAGCTGTGAAACACCCTTGCTACCGCCAGCCTAGAACCAGACGTATAATAGAGGTAATTTTTGTCACCGCAATAATCATCAGCATACATTTTTTTTTATTACGTGCATGTCGATTCTCTTATCGTGAATCATCTCCGGATTTCAGCGTATTGTGAAGATCTGGTCCACAGCAGATTAACCTCGCTTGAAGCAGTACTGATAAGGTTCAATATGTTCACTGACTTTGGACTTCAGTTTTTCTCAGTATGCCTTGCGATAGATTGCAGGGCTTTCGAGATCGCCTTTCTTTTGGATTAGGCAGATCACACTTATATTCCAATCCGGAGGAATGTACCCCTCCAACTATACTTGTGCACAGTGGTTGAAGCATACTCTTTACCGATTCTTTGCCGCCTCATCTGAAAAGTTCGGTGGGGAATCTGTTATTTCCCGACGCCTTGGTGTTATTTAGCCAGCAAATGGTGTTTCACTTCACCACAGGCGGGTAGCAGATGGTATATACCGTCTACAACGTTTGGGGTATGAGTTCGTATACTCCCTCGCGATCTATTCTTATACACCTCTATTCTTATACACCTTACAAAAAAATTTCGAATAATAATAAAAAAACCTTTCAAACACAATAAGTTCGGCAGCTGCTGAACAATAGAGCATAGAATGCAGATCTTAATTAAAAGTTGAAATATTAAAGAAACAAACAAATACTACTTAAATCTGATGAAAGTGAGGCAATGCGAATAACGAGCGCATAGCTTGGGCAAACAATGGTTGATGCTTAGCCAAACAAATAGAATTAACTTAGAGTGTTTATTGAGTTAACGCGCTAAAACAAAGGACAGTAGAGATTAGGTCGTGAAGAATAACACGTACACACAAAAGTAGTGCGTAAATAAAAGGGGCGCGATTGCTGTGAAGTAGTAAAACCCACAGACGGTGCGCTGGTGTAACACTGGACCCTTTAAATACCGCAGCTCTTATAGTTGAACCAAATTGGAATAAAGCGCTCCTGAGCAAATATAGTGGCTATGAAACACAGTCCGTTCAGCTTTTATAGCTCATTATTAGTAAACAATGAGATTAAGCTGCGATGGATAAACTAACAACAACAAAACATGTGTGTGTGTGTATATATATGTGTGTGTCCGAGAGACATTCCTGGGCCGACCTACTGACCTCGCTGAAGCTTAAACAAGAAAATTCCTTTTTTTGTAGGGTTTTCCTTGCCACTATAATGTGTGTGGTTGTATTTCTCGTTAATACGTTAATGTACAAATACTAAATATATTGTTGGAAACTCTACGCTACACAGAACTCAAAAATGCTGTACGTTTCACTCTTCAAATTACATGAAGCGCTACTTTAAAAGGAGGAGTGGAAGGCAGCTATTTCATGTGTGTATTTATGTGTCCAGGTATTAATATTTATGTAGATGATGTGACCTGAGGGAGGCGTCTAACTGGCTGGCATAGTTCGAAGTTGGGATAGTCTCGGTATCTCTCTGCGAAGCTTAACGACTACACTGCTCCAACGCAATATGGGACAATCTTGATAGCCGATGTGTTTCGCTCTCCAAAAGCTCACATAGATTTCTACGTATTGTAAATTCTCAGCTGGCGATTTATCGACTTGTATAATTGTAGTCTTGCTTTCTTTAAACACAGTGAAAATATGCAGTACTGAGAAAAATAATAGCAGAGATTCTAAGATGTTTAAAAGAAAGGAAGTCAAGTGCTAAATACTGAAGTTAAATATTATATGCCTTTTAGAAATCTTAAATACGATTCAAATTATATCACGCAATGTACAGAGATCCCCGATAGTCGGTTCTACGCACCCAAACAACGGATATCCTTTTATTATAAATTTTCACTTGGAGTTCATAAATGGACGTATCCACAAAGTAGAATCCAGCAGGAGTATTTAGAGGGGAATTATGTTAAAACGTCCATTTTTGCTGAGATCGTAAAGACGCAATTTCCTTTATTTCTTGGAAAAACACAATTGAATTATTTAGAATGACTATACTTCCTAAAGCACCAATACCCTATAAGAACTACTGTAATGCCAAAGCTCAGGTCATTATTATTTTTATACTCAGTTTTGCTCTGCACGCTTACTCCACCTTCATCAGGATTAGTTAAGGAAGTTACAATATAAGTTCAGAAAGTTACAGTTAAAATTTAGAGCTTTCAATTAAAAATCAGAAATTACAATTCAAGCTCAGAAATTTTAATTAAAGTTCTGAAAACTATAATTGAATTTCAGAATTTTCAATTGGAGTTCAGAAAATTACAATTGAAGTTCAAAATTTTCTATTGAAATATGAACTACAAATAGAAATTCTGAGCTTCAGTTGAAATTTTCTGAACTTTAATTGAAAATTTCTGAACTTCAGTTGTAATATTCTGAAATTCAATTGCAATTTTCTGAACTTCAATTGCAACATACAAATATGACTACTTGAGAAAAAGAGTCGCCTTTATGAACATTTCGGAGAAGCAGGATGGTCATATCGTTGACATTGTAATCATGTTTCAATGGACTTTGTGGTTATTTGAAATTGCCATAAGGTCAATTGACGTTATGTCTAGGTTTTTCTCATAGCGTAACGGGCGTATTCCCAAACACCTAAAACGAACATCCGAATTTCAAAAAAATATTTATGCGTTACGACTAGTTCGGTTAGGCCTCACGGATCGACAACAATATGTGCAGGTGAGATTACCCAATATAGCATTTGTTTCGTCTAGCGGCCGCATAGGCTCCGCCTAGCACAACAACGTTCAAGTCCCGGGCAAGGAAACATAAAAAATTTAAAAGCAAGTTCTTTTCAGTAAGAAAAAACCTTTTCTAAGCGGGGTCGCCCCTTTGTAATGATTGGTCTAACACACCGATAGTATTTGTGCCATTATGCCGTTCGGAGTAGGCATAAAACATATAAGGCCCGTCCAACTAATTTGTGGAAAGAGCTAAAAGGAGTACGATGCAAGTTGGAAGAAAATCTCTTCGGAGGTTAACGCGCCTTATATTTGTGCCTAAGAACTAACAGAAAATACGGTCGACGTGGAAAAGGAATCCTTTAATGACGAACTAGAAAATGCATAAGATCGCTGCCTCCGACGTACCATCAAAATTATGATAAGATACTTTAATTACGGAGTACCTAAAGAAGAGGTCTCTGCTCCTTTAGTCGAAAAATACGTAAAGAGTTGAGGTTGATTGCCATCACCATAACACGAAAAATGGTAATTTGTAGTACAAGTTTCCAGCATAAGCTACTTGGCTGTCTCTTAGAGCACGTCGTGCTCAATGGCAAGCATAGCTATAGTGTTTGGATGTGCACACATTAGAACATCCAAACGTCGGAAATTAAAACGGACCGCTATATTGTGGCAGCCAAAATATGCTCACCTCTTTATGCAGCGAATAAAAAGCCACCAATGATACAATGGAAAATCTAAGTTTTGTCATCATTAAGTTGCGATGATCGTGGAAAGCCAGCTGATGCAGTGAGGAATGTAGTAACGCCTCGTGAAAGATCTACGCTGCCAATAGGACTATGCTGCATACAAGTGCAGTAAGAAGTGGTGTATTTGCGCCTTATTGTGATGGGAAGTGGGTAGAGATACGCCTGCTTAGAAGAAAAAAGTATGAAGCGGAACTGCGTAATTGAACGACGAAGTGAGAATGGTAACATCCGCCACCACCCCTTTTTCGGCCTTAAATGGGCACAAACAGGTATGTTCCTATGTTTTAACTTAAATTTCTTGCATAACATGTACAGCTTTGGTAAATTAATATATTCAGAACCAGCATGATTATACCTCGTAAATCTCTTCGAAGTCTTTTCTGACGGTAAGCAATGCAATTAGCTGGGCAGAGATTGGGAACGGTTACTCTAAGCCATTTGAAACCAAACGAAGATTCTGGTAAGGCGAATATCAGCTGTTTAATCTCTTTAAAACCATAAGTAATGGTAGAATCTCACAGGAAAAGAGGCAAAGTTCTGCCTTCTCCTGTCTGTCTTGCGTTTAATGCGGAAATATTGAAATACTTACTGTCATCAAAAAAAGAATCGTTGTCTTGGCAGCAGCGTTACTTATGACGACTGTTAATTCGAAACTGTTAAGGTCATCATCAATGTGGTATAGAATTCTAGAGGAGAATCACTTTTTCCAACAAGTGTTGTTTCTTTGTACTATGGAGTATGCAATTGAAAAGTTAATTTATCTCTAGATGAATAAAAACCAGGCTAGAAAAAGTTTCTCGTCGCACATGTCTCACTGTTTTCATTAGAGCTATCGGCGGTTTCAAAAGATATGTAGGATGGTCCCTTCAGTACTCTAGAGAGAAGTTCTTTGGAGTATTTATGGTCCCGGCGGGTTTTTGGTATGAATGATCGCGTGTGCAGATTTAAACATAGTGTAACTAGTTCCGAACTAGATAAAAATTTCCACTTTAGAACTAGTTCTTTTATTTATTTTGATAGTTCCGAGGTAGTATTAAAATGTACAGCTAATGTCTAGTTCTTTTTTTGGTACTATTTCGTTGGCTCCGTATCGGGCCGAAATTCTTCATATTGCTTTTAATACGATATTATCCGCTTTTTCGATAGTTCGGAACTTTGGGAAAGTGTGGTGCATATTTCTCAAATAAGTATTAAATATGAAAATATAAAAATCCAAACTGTTGATCTTATAAAAGAAGAAAATCTAGCTGCTAACGAACTAGTACTTATTTGGCACTTTGGGTTTAGTTCCGAACCAGACATTTGTATCACTAGTTACTGACTTCCCTGAAGGGATGTGTCTATATGATATAAACTGTACTACAATAAAACGGAATTGAGCCACTCAAGCAAAACGAATCTAAATTTTTATATGAAAATGTGTGTATGTGCACGAACAAACAACAACAACGTATAAACTCTAAGTAAATAAGCTAAATCGCCTAAAAGTATGTAAGTCACAAGTTGAGTCGCCTAAAAGCATGTAACACAAAGCAGTTTAAAGAGCTGATTAAAATACTTTAGAGGCCGTCGAATAGTGATTGGCTTGTAAGAGCTAGTTTGTTGGAAATATTTACAAACAAAAAAGGGTGTGTATGTGAGAAAAGAGATATTTTGTTTGCGATTGGTTTTAGTTTTATTTTATATGTAACAATTTTAATTTTTGTTCAAAATCTTCTTGGCGTTATAATAAAAGAACGAACTCTTGAAGCAGATATTGTCTATAAGAGAGCACATTAAGATATGTACTCTTGATTGCCTGTGTATGAGTGTAGGGGTGTGTGTCAGGCTGTATTGCGGGTACATCGGGTCAGCAGGACTGCTGCTCAAAATAGGATTTTTCTCAAATAATTAGCAACAGTGAAGTGTTTTGTGTATACGAGCGTTTCATTGAATGAGATTTTAGATGATAATTTTTTTCTTTTTTTTGAATAAACGAGTATGTTTGTGTGTGTATACAAAATGACTTGAAATTTTCGTGCTGAAAATTATGGTATACTTTCTACTACTTAAAATGTGAAAAATTTATTTTAAAATTACTTTTTATTCACAGCACAAACTTTTATGCAGAAAGTATTTTGAAGCATTTGAAGCGCAGTTTCTTTACTATTTGTAATTCATGTAAATATTAAAAAACAAATTGTTATTGCTGTGACAAGGTGTTTGTGTTTGCTTTATATTTTTGGTAATATATCTTGGTAATAAATTGTTTTAAAATAATATTTTTTAAATTTTTTAATCAGTAGATACGTGCACACATTTAGAAATTTGCAAAAATATATAGTATATATACAACAGTGTGTATATGTGCATGTATATGTATTCATATGCATCTTGACTTTTTGGCTCTTTTTTTTTAATATTCTGTTAAAACTGCACAATTTGCTGTAAATTCACTTAATTAAAAAAAATATTTATTGCAAGAATCCAGCTCATTTCACATTTCTTGTAAAATTTAATTTTTCACTAAAAATTTTCTTTAGGAAAATTTTTCACATACTTTCACAATCCGTAAATGGCAATCACATTCGCCTGCGACGATATCCTATCCAGCTACAACTGAATACGAATGCTATCAGCTCGGCCGCCAGAGCTGATGAGGAGTTTTGTCGGTGCTGTCTATATGTTTATACGACACGGATGCTGTTTTTGTATGCGAACACAGACTCGAACATAGCCTTTAATTCAAACTCAGCAAGAAATTCAGTTTCAGTATCGAGTAGTATAATGGCAACAGTCGCGGTTGCCATGTTGATAAAGTTTTACAAGAAATGAACCGTTTTCTTTACTCTGATTTTTTTCTTTTTTTCATGAAGTGGACTACAACTGTGTTAAGTTTGGTTTTGAAAAAGGACATAAACTTAAAAATTTATTTTTTTTTGCAACTCTGGTAAACGTCTATACTGTATAAGAGAAAGAAAAGAATAAACCGCCCTTAAATTAGAAGCTAAGATTGTGAGGATCTTTTTTAAACTCTTATGACAGACGAAAAAGTATCTTCAAAAATTGGTTCTGTGAAACTTTATATTTTCATCCAGAGTTCTTTATAGCCCTGATGTTGCCTTCACATATGGGAAAGAAGCTATCGATGTATGTAGTAGCATACTAAATATGATTTTTTCTATTTGATCGTCTCTGGTTCAGCTTCTGAAAAATATCTAATAGGAACACTCTCTGGGTGTCTATGCAGCTATTTCGGAAATGTTTCGCTGCTGGTATTTTGAAAACAATTTATTTTGCTTAAACAATTTTATTAGAAAGAAAACAACTATTTTTTTTAAAGCAGAGCGAAAGTAAATATCTCAAAGTTTGATTACAAGCAAGAAATATTTCAATCTAGTAATTCGTTGAAGATTTTAAGCTGTGAAAACTACAATTCATGATCTTTTACCATCTTTTTTTTTAATTTTCTACGCCCGTATTATAGATTTCTTCTCTTTATATCGAAATTAACCATTCCACATTGTTAAGTTATAAAATTTAAAATACCGTTTTTAAAATCAGTGCTTTCTGTACGCAGTTATTACATTAAATCGAAATTTAACGACTTAATTTTTTAAAGATGCATAGATGATTCTCATTTTAACAAATTTAAAATCGACAAGTAGAAATTGGTTCCGCCTTAAGTTGTATTTAAAACAAAACTCAATCCAAATTCGTATTAGATTTTGGCGATCGCTAGCGATGTGGCGAGAAGAGACCCGAATTCTCTAGAGTTATGAATGAAACAATGGAAACAACGTTTGAAGAATCTATGAAGACGGCACATGAATGTGGTTTTAGGTTAAATCTGAATAAGATGGACTCAGAAAATGACCTAGTAGATATAGAAATGTCTACGTCATTTAAACTTCCGTCGTATTGCAATGTGTTTTAAGCAGAAATTAAGCAAACCAGTTAATCACTAAAGGGGCCGAGCGTAGATAATTGTTAAAAGAAAAAATGCGAGGCGTTCCTCCTCAAATATTCTGTTAATAGGCGGGACAGGGCCTACATATGTCACAAGTTATAATCGCTTTAGTTGACATATGATGCCTAGCAAAATTCATTTTTGTTAGCATTTTATACCTACTACATAAAGTAAACTAACAATTAAGATTTTGAAAATGTATAACGGTCTATATTTACACTATTGATTTGACTTATATCCGTGTATATTTGACTTTTATATTCGAGACTTGAAGCGTTTTATCCAACCTTTGTATGGCGTCATTCTAGATACAGGCTGTTAATACTTGCGACCACAGATATTTTATGCCAACAGCTAACGGGATCTAGTTATAAGCACATGCATTTCATCAAAAAAACCTCTTATGACACAAATACACGCCGAGTGAAGGTTATGATAGGTTAGGTGGCAGCTGCCCTGCTAGGGGAAGCTCACTTGGCAGCATGAAGTTTCGTTGTGATACCATGAAGTTCCGTCTTGAACCCAGGTTCAATGCTATGGTAGGCATCTGTCTTTACACTAGTATAAAGTATGATTGTTGGGGATTCGAGTTCAATACTCAACTTCCGAAAAACTAGCTGGAGAAGAAGTAACAGCAATAAAATCCCCACATACTAGCTTTAAGCTACCCCTTCCGGGAATTGAAATTCAGACCTTACTATGGGAGACAACATATTTAACATTTTACCTTGGCGGCCACTTGCCACATCAGTTTTAAATAGAAATATGTCAACGCTTGAAATTTCTGGCCATACTTTTCTAGATTTTGCTTTTAGTTATAACAAATTTTGGTTCCAAAAAAATATGCGATGTGGCACCTTAGCCATATTCATTGACTGGGCGTCATGCGCTTACTACGCTAATGAGTACATCTCTCGTGCTTATCAATGTACACGTGCATGCTGATATGAGTGTAATGTACATAAATATATGCGCATGTGGATGTGCGTATGTATAGCCTGTGGTCCAGCCAGGATGTGAGTCCGCTCTGGACTCATGCATGGCACGCTTCGACGCAGTATGAATGAATTTTCCTTATTACACCTTTCTATACATATCACATTTTTACTCGCACACGTGTGTATGTGTGTGTTTCGAGAGAGTTTTTCTCACTAGTAAAATTTTAAGTGAGATAGTTATATATGTTTTCTTTTAGTAATATTACCGTCTCTTTCATGTTATCCTATGTGCTTTCAAAGAGGGGAAATTTGACTGTTTTTGTTTTGTTCGCTGTAGACTTTTCTTCTTACATTTGCTAGTTTGATTTGTTCTTTTTATGTTTTGGATTTTTTATGTATGTGAATCATCATATAGTACATATGTACTTATATTCACACGTAGTTTTTGTGATGTGATTTTTGTTATTTTTAATTGTATGTTGCACTGGAAAGTAGGACATTATTCTGTGTTCGTATTCATTTGTACGTCCCATTTATGATGGTATATTGATGTGTTGTCAAATCTCGTTACAACGGATATGCATTTCTAATAGCAAAGTGTTACATGATTTGGTTGCTAAAGCAAGTTCATTATTTTGTCCAGATATCGGTCTTAGTTGTTGTACTATCAATAGAGTGATCGTAAAGAAGAGGTATTTTAGACGATGAATATAATCGCTTCAGGATCAGAACAGAATTTCAACATGATCATACAAATTTTTCAGGCCCGTGCTTCTGTCCACGCCTTTCCTGCTTAATGGATCATATACAACTCCTGTCTACTTTTTATTGTATTGGAAACTTTCATTAGATAAATCCAAGTCGCTTCTGGTTAATTTGTTACGTATCCTCACTTCAACCATCCCGCATATAGTCCTAAACCCTGTCGTGTAAGACATTCACGTATAATAATTGTTTCAAAACATCAAAAGGTCTTTCTTCACTTTTTGTCTCGAAATATAAATATATGTTGCCGATACCTTAAATGATCATGGAACAAACTGGACTGGTTAATCTAGATATAATCAGTTTCATGCTACTAACTCTGCAATATATGGATCTTTTTCATATATATTGTGACGAATATTAGCAACACTAGGGATACTATCATCTCTAAGCAACACTAAGCAGTGACTTGTATGTACATAAACAAATCAATCATTATGCACTACACATATGTATATTCCAGCAGCGGAGATGCTCACAAAAGTATGCAATCTTCAACAAGTATTTCTCAGACATACCACATGCATATATCTGAGATGCTCACAAAAGTAGGCAATCATTTGTGTAAGTATCACTCATATATACACGCACATATGAGAAGCTATAAACGTGCATCTGTAGCTGGTGAGTTTATAGCTGGTAAACAGTATGTAAATTCTAGAAGAAGAAACACCTAGAAGTATGCGAACGAGACATCACAGAGTATAAAAGGAGTTAAAGCTGATAAGCAGTAATCAGTTGATTTAAGCAGCTATTGGTTGTGAAGTATCAGTGTTATTGTGAAGTACTTTAATAAGGCCCTTTTGCATTATTGAATAGTAAATGTAATGCGCGATAACCTCCGAAGAGATCTAAGGCCGAGCTTCTCTTCCAATTTGCGCCGTGCTCTCTTGCTTTCCCCTACAATGGCTGACGGGACCTACATGTTTTATGCCGACTCCCGAGCGCATCTGCAAGGCAGATGAGTTTTCAGTGAGAGCTTATCATGGCAGAAATACACCCGGAGCGCTTGCCAAACCTGCCGAAGGACGACTCCGCGTAGAAAAATTTTCTCTAATTGAAAAACCTTATTTCTAAAATTTTGATGTTGCTTGCCTGGGGTGTGAACCCAGGGCATACTGTGTGGTAGGCGGAGCACGCACACACGGTGGCCGCCTTTGTTATTGAATATTAGAGTTTATTTATTCAACAGTTAGCGATACGAACGTTAGTAGGAGGTGTAAAATAAGCGGAATTGCACTAAATTCGTTACAATATGTATATTCCATCCTTGGGTAATGCTTTCGTTATTGCTCTCCGCATTTATAGAATGTAGGCCTTTATCAAAGCAGTGATTCGTTCCATCCAATAGCTGCGATCACTAACAAATGTCATCAACATCCTGTAACGGGAGTCTGAGGAAACTTGCAGTTTCAGTAGGGGTGTACCAGAGAGAGAAAAGGGTTGTTGGAGACCTTTGTTCCAATTGCAATTGAAGATATGGTTGATGTCATGTGGGGACACGTTACAAGCAGGACATACATCATGTATGTCGGAGTCGATTCTGGCTAGGTAAGTGTTTAAACCATTGCTGTGTCCAGATCGAGTTGAGTTGAGTTGAGATTTCAGTGTATGCTTGAGTTTACAAACGGGGGTTCTGGGCAGTTCATAGCATAGAGGTCCGACGTCTTTTATGGATGTCACTGAGGAACTTTGTCTTAAGCAAATAATAAAATTTATTTGGACTGTTAGACCTATCCCTGACATATGTCCTGGCACCAGATTGGGGTTCCTCCGTTTGGTCGTCAAACAAATTCTGGTAACACTATGGACACATTCAGTCTATGTGAGGTCTTTATTGACCGCCAATTCAACCTAACCTAACCTAACCTAGTCCTATCCCAAGCAGAAAAGGTTTATTCATATGTATTAATTTAGTCCAACACTTGTGCATTCATTCAGAGATTTTATCGAAGTTTAATATCATATTCCTTGAGTAAAATCCTAACTAAACTTTCTTTTTGCGTGAGTTTTATATATACATACAAACATATGTACGTATGTATGAACATAAATTAAACATAAGAAAAACTTTATTACTATTTACAATGCGGAAAAGGAAGCTTTAGGAGCGTGAAGAAAAATACAGTTCATAAGCCTTGGAGGATTGTGATAATAGAATTTCATATGCAGAGCATGACTGACAACAACAAAGAAATTAAATGCACACACCTAGGAACGTACAAAGAGAAATAATCTTTTTTCTAAGTTTGCAGAAACGTTGTTGCGAAGTTATGAATATAAGTAAGGAAGTAAAGGCTTTATGAGAGATTCACGACGAATTCGCTCTCACCATAGTAACGTAGGAAGCTATCCTGTAGGGAAAATTACGTTTATAGCCTTGTGGTGAGTAAATGGATATATACACAAACTTACTTCTTCTTTTAGCTATAGAAGATTTTGGGTATTGTATGGATATGATGGTCCTTTCCAGGACATAGATCCGGTACAATTATTGCTATTTCTTGCTTATAAAAACTGCTGTCTGTCTTAATCGGAGAAGGTATACACTGAGTAAATTTCTTAAATGGGAAACTTCTTAGCAAAAATCAAATATTCGGCCAAACATCAATCTGTAGCATTGCCTATATTTGGCGTAAAAAATACCGTATCCCAACAGTCGGAAAGTTAATTGCATTAGAAAGATGGAAGAGTGTTCCAGTAAGGTAAGTTTTTAGGGAATTCGTGCTCTCTAATCTGAGCTTTCTCTGTAGTCGTATGCTATCACTAAAAACATTCAAAATACGGGCTCGGAATGTACCGATCATCGGGAGGTAGTTTATTGTTTCCGTATTGCTAAAATAGCCCATGCCTAGTAGTGAATGAACTTATTCGTTGATCTTGGAAATAGTTTTTTGCTTTTTTTAAGTTTTATTTTATTAAACTCAACTCAAAAGCAAATTTCAAAACACCCTATCTGTCTCAGGGAACTATTAAAATTTTCCCAATCTCAGAATTTGTTTGTAGGACTCTCAATATTAAGACTGCAATTACAAATTCAGATTCTAAAGCAAGGGTGCTCGAAGAATTTGGATAACGGAGTCACGAGACAGCAATATCAATAAAATTACAACTGCCTTCTCGAAATTGCAAAAATTTAATTTTTATAAAAATTGCAAAAAAAGTACAACGATGTCCTTCTTGGAATGAAAACAAATACTTCGAACGAAAGCGCAACGAAATACAACTAAATTGCAGGCTGAATAGCATTTAATGAATGTTGATAGATTTCTCCTTAATTGTGACATGAAATTCGTTTGATTTTTAAAGCATCATATTGCGTGTTTTTCTACCGAAATCAATTTGCTGTACGGGCTCCGGAGCGAAAGTGAATGAATATCGATCGATGTGTGGACACAAATTTTTAATTCCTTTGAATTTCAACGCATGCACAATTTTCCGTATAATTTTGCCGAAATTCGATTAGTTGTTTTTGGGAGCCATTCTGAGCCAAAATGATGTTGCTGGGAGTCATTCGGAGCCAAAAAAGACATTGGACGAGCATCCTTGTTCTAAAGCGTGAGAAATGGAATTAACAGATAGATATCACTATTTCTAGCTTCGTTTGTCAATAAAACTTTAATGGCTGCTGCAGAAACCCAGATAAAAGCATAAATAAATTATTTTCATACAAGGTAACTGAAAGTGAAATACGAGAAACGGGGAAACATCTGCCAGAAGGCGCCCAATAATAATGAGGAAAACGAATTTCATTTCTGAGCAAATGAAGCTATTTTGCTGGTGTTCGCTGTAGTTAAGTGTGGTGAATATCTCAAAGTATGAAGTACTTATTATATCGATGCGAGTATGTAAGTAATGTGTAACTATGTATGTGAGCATGCGGGTATTCTTGCAATTGCTTTTTATTTTTAATTTTTCACCCTACGATCAAAAACAAATAGTTGTTGACTACTTCGTAACTGGTTTAAAATGCACGCCAGCAAGGCAGACAGCTGTTGCTTTTCTATATAAAACTGATATTTTTAATATGGTTACACAAGAACAAGATGAAATATCTATTTTCAAAACATTTTGAAATAAAGTTATTTTCTATTTTCAAAGTTGCGTTGGAAACTTTCATTAAATAAATCCAAACAGTTACTATTTATGTTTATTACATATCCACACTTCAACCATTCTTTTGTAGTCCTTAATCCAGTCGTGCCTCTGTTTCATGTTATCCACCAATATTTGGACTTGGTATTTTTTGAGATATTTTGCCGTTGAATAGTAGCCACCCCAATAAATTACAAAACACAATTAATCCCACGAGATCACACTCATGGACTCGCTTCAATTTAGTTTAACTTTCTCTGTTTCTAGCAAAAATTTATCTAACGATAATAAGATAAATAATATTGTTAGGCCCTGAGCTCGATTCAAACCGCGGTCTTTCGCTTATTTAACTTGAGTGATTAATTTTCAGATGGATTACTCTGAACACACCATATTATTCGAAAGATCTGTTGCGTCTGAATGCAGGGGGATAGCAATAGATCGACTATAACGATATTTTTCTTATGGGGAAGTATCCATTTTTTTATCGAATCGGTTTAGAGGAAAAAGGCTGCCATCGATGTCTTTTTCAATTTTTTTGTCATTTTGTGAAACGAATATTTTAGAGTTTGGAGAAAGAATGTTTCTGATTGGAAAAACAAAAGATCCATCAGCGCATTCCATAAAAATCTGTTAGTTTTTATTTCTGGAACGTGGTCGTGTAAAACATATTATTAAAACTAGCCAGCATTCCTAACTAAATTACTTGATCTTTACAGAAAAAGTACTATTTGGTCTGAAGGCAAAGAGAATAATACACCATAAAACTGCATGCGTGAATTTGCAGGTATAGACAGTTTCAATAAGTGTTTTTGACTAACTGAAGATCCCGTGTTTCAAATTACGAAACACATAAATACTTAACATCGAAATAAATATTTTTTTGAAATTGGATCACCCGGCTCTCAGGCTATTTCGATTGCCCTTCGAGTGTATATACGCCATGAAAAGCGTTTTAGAAAAAAGATTCCCCTGCTATAACCGATGCCAAGCAGTTCTTCGGAGGTATATCGCTTCAAATTTGTAGGATGTAATGTATTAAAATGTTATTAATTTTGTGTGATTGTAATTGTATTATAAATATTGTTATTATTATTTTTGTGTGAAAAATTTGCGATACTGGAATCATATTTTCTGTGCGAAGTTCTTTTCATTCGAAATTATCTATTACACAATATCTGTTGCGCAATACCTAAAATTTGTACCATATCGATATTTTGCACTCTCTTGTTTTCCCATGTTATTTCAATCAATCAACAAATTTAACAGTTAGAAACCGCAGTTAGTGATCAAAGCCACACAAGTGTGTCCCACGTTGGGCGCGGTTTTCGCTTTGTATCAATTTAATTTGTATACACAAAAGCTAAGCCTACTTATAATCCTTTTATCTATTAGAAATCATCATGGAAAATGGATAGCATAAGAGGGACTGTCTTAACTCTAAAATAAGTTGATTATATCAGGAAATCGAATTTTTTTGCTTTTACCGCAAAAAAAACATATCGTGAGATCTTGTTTAAAATTAAGAAGTGAAGATATAAGTGAAGTGATGTTATTTAACTCTTCGTGTGAAGAATCAACTGTCGAAAACCTCTCTATTACATCAGTTCCAAAAATAAGTATTCAGTAGTTCAGTAAAAGTAGTGAAAATAATTTTAGCGGATGAATATTAGGTGGAAGTCTGAACTTTATCGGTCTAGTTCGATATTAGTGAGAAAAATTTAGTTGTAAAGCCAGTCGTATTTAAAACTACTTTGACGTTTTCCTGCAGTGAATTTTCACTCGTGCCATACGCATGTACACTCTCTGCAATATACCAATATTTATGTTAGTAGTAGTAGTGTAGTAAGTTTTGTTTACATCGTATTTCTTCGCCCTTCTCGATCCCATTTAATTTTCTTCAACTTGTTTTGGTTAGAGTTTTCGCTAGCTCTTCAACTCGTTAGATTTTTATTTTGCCTTCACGCTCACATACATATTTACTTATTATAAATATTTATGTATTTTCACATGGCGCAATTGTTCCAACAGCCGTTTGAGTGGCCACTCTGTTTAAAACGCTGCAGCAGCGTAATGTCGCTGTATTTTTTGTTGCTATTGTTGTTCGTCTGAAGTTTCCTTGTGCGCGTTTTTCAATGACAACAAAAATAGCAGCTATGGCATTCTCAAAAGTCAGCACAGATTATACGACGCAAATAAATTGACCTAAGTACGTCTAATGTGACATGCCACAGAGCGAGCACTTGCTTGTGGCGCCCCTTAAAGATATGATGAGGCATTCAACACATGACTGTGTCATACCTTGGGGATGACTGCACAATGTTGTTGATCTATTTTGATATTTTTATTTATTTTATTTTTTCATCTTGTTGCGTCGTAGTAGAAATCGAATAAAAGTTGTACTTTTAATATGAACCTACTTCTTTCCGCTCCCTTTTGTATGCTACATTTCCAAGTTAACAACTTTTTTTCATTGTTTTCTAAGGGTTGATTTTCATTTCAATTCGCAACGCAATCGAAAATTCACACCAGATGAATAAACAATAACAAGAACTCGCATCAATGTGCGCAACGCAAAAACAGTTGGTTCAGACCGCTTCAACTGCATACTCATCATTACCATCCATAACAACAACAATGACAATGGTCTATAATATTAGCAACAAGCAGTCAATTTAGCTTTAGGCCATGTTTGCATGGTGACTGTGTATCTATGTATGTCTGTTGCTGTGAAAATTGATTTTTTTTGTCAGCATCAACAACGCACTCACCCTTGAGTTGTCTGTGGCTTGTTTTGGCCAACTTGCTGACAGGATTTAATAAACTATATAAGTCTTTAAGGAGGTTTGATATAACACTGAGCGAATTTTTAATAAATATTGTGTCGAATATTACCAACACTAAGGGATACTATCATATCTAAGCTAATACTAATCAGTGACTTGTATGTACATAAACAAAACGATAACGATAAAGTTCCGAATGATACCCATCTAAACCTTGGATAAAGCCTCGGGAAATCCAAATGAGTCGCGACCGAAATACTTTCGCCTAGTTATGGCAAAACCTGGCCAATCAAGCATAAAGTAATTTGCTAATTCTACCTCATCATCCTCCATACAGATGAAGCAGGATGAAGTTTCCAGTATATTGAGATGGACTGCATGGAACAGTGCCCTGTTAAAACCCCAACGACCATTGATAGGTGAGCCTTAGGGAACCCAATTATTTCGGCAGACCTTGCTACCATGCAAGAGGTAGTGTCCGCCCAACGTTTTCTGAGCTGTACCGAGGCCCAGCTGTGGACGAGCAAACCTCAGGTGGCCAGTGGAATCCCGAAATCCTTACAGCCATCTTCATCCGGTTCAGTCTTGCAGTAACGGCTCATTGTATAGTTGTGTATCGCGCGCAAGAATAATAAAGCAAACTAACTCCAACCAAACCACTCTGATAGGGATCATTATAATTAAAATAACAAATTTAAATATATACAGGCAAATTGACAGCGTTTATGCTAGCACTGAACGGAATCTACCAAAGCTTGCATGCAGCGAATCGAACTAATTCCGAATTAACGCAGCCATCTCATCCTCCTTAAGGCAGTAAGGGAAGGTGTGGTCGTTTTGAATCCTGATCACATTCATGGCTTTACAAAATGTGAAGTGACCTACCAGTAATTCCTCAAGTTGTCTGCAATTCCGGCTGTTCAATTAGAGCAGACTCCTCACTGAAATTTCTGAGATTAAGCGCATCTCAAATTTCGCCAAATTTTCATGGCTTCAATGTTTGCGCCCAGAATGTTTGTGCAGCGCCCACCCCGGCCAAGTGACCAGCTGTCTCATTTCCAGAATATAAGAAGCGCCTTACATTTGGCAACTTGCAGCGGATATCTAGCTAACGTCTTTATTACAGCTTGGCAGTCACACCAGATGAATAATTTTTGATCATCCTTCTTATTTCCTTCAACATAGTCCATAAACTTGGGAATCCTGAACAATTCAATCTGGAAGACTGAAGCATACTCTCCAGTATGTGAAAAGTGTTTTTCGTGGCCCAAAGACAGTTTTTGAATAGGGCGACTTTAGCAGCGCAACATGCAACCACCAATGATTGATAGCCTGCTCCACCATATCAAAAATGCATAGCTTTTGATTGGTGTTATCATAGATTTGAAGATCGATTAGATGTAGGTAGGAGACCTCTCATTTTACTCAAACCATTAAAAGCTCAATTAATCCTCCTTATATTGTCTGCTTTAAATAGAATGTCCACAGTAGTTTGCTTTCTCGGATTAATTACTCACTTAATTGGCGCTTAACCATTTAAACGGGTTTGGCCGTTCAGCAAGTCAACCCAGTCGCTTCTTCGCTGCAATTAGTGGCGCCAATTGGTAACACCAAACCAATTTAAATCGTTTGTCCTTCCAGTAAAGTGTTAGCCACTCTCTTCCTCTGTTTCCGCAAGCGGGTTTCGATAAAAATACCATTATTCACGGAGCCATCATCTGTCACTCGAATAATATGGCACAGCCAGCTTAGAACGTCTCCATAAAGTCCGTACAGCTCATTATTGTATCTTCTTCGCTACTAGCGACAGTAGCCAGGTTTACTTCAAGGTCTTCACGTTGGAAGACATCTTTATTGCGATTGCCTCCAGTTAATCTAGAAAGAAGGCGTGGAACTTACTGCGCCTATTAAAGAACACAACACTCGTTTTGGCAGATAAGACCATTCTCATTACACCAAGTGACAATCAAGTTCAGAGGATCTTGCGCTTTTCCACAAAGTGTACCTAGAGAAAAGCCTATATTAAGACAGCACATATGCTCGACTTTTTCTATCTATGAGTCCATGCACCAACATTGAATGAACCGAACTGACCAGCACATCATTAAAAATATCCATAGTGAATTTCTTCTTTCTCTCTCACAGATTTAGCCAACCAGATTCGGCAAAGTCAACTCCCAATATTTACCCTCATGGTAGTCATGTTGGTAGTGGCTGTAATGACAATGCCTCATATCGGATCACAATCATACAATTAGCACGAACTCTCTATGGATCCAATCTATGAATTTGTATCTGCCACAACTCTGACTACAAATCAATAGTTCCTTGAAATGCGCTGTGGACTATGATTTTAGATCCAGCGCCTTAATCATCTTTAATCATAGGGGCCTTAAAAGAGGCCTCATAAAGTAAACATTTCCCGTTTGAGAAATTTAATCCCAAATGATAACGCTCACACACAAATTGAAAATTTACACAATCTCTAGCCTATGAGAATATTCGTTCTGTTCTGCAAAAAATCGTGCGATTAATGCCTAAGGAGAGCCGTCTGCGATTGATCTCTTTTGTCCACATTGGGATATAATTGATCCCTTCTATTCCCTTTTGGGTATATTTGGCATCAGTCAGTTTGGAATTTATGTAGCCAATTGACATTAAAAAAGAAACAGCACCCAAATAAATAGAATAAAAAGATTAAATGTGATTGAATAGAATTATTTATGAAAAATGAAAAGCTCTATACCAAACCTAAGATACCAGGACCATATGTTCCATTAACGTAATATTTGTTTTGTTTATATTATTGTACAACACCAATACGAAAAAAAATTTAAGAAAATTGTATTAGAGTTTAAAAAACTATAAAATCTGTAAGAATTTCAGTACGAGTAGAAAAAGTACTTGTCCGACAGTACCCATAAGAACTAATAGACATTTCTGACAGTGCCCGTAGAGGTACGTTGAGAATCTGTCCGACAATACCCGCAGGGGTACAAGAGGACGCGTCGACGAGTACGCGTAAGGGAATAACGGAGAGTAGAAAAAGGATCTGTCTGACAATAACCGTAGGGGTACAAAGAAGGGCGTGTCGAATAGTACCCAAAGGGGTACAAAGAGGAAGTGTCGAACAGTACAAGAAGGATCTGTCCGACAGTACCCGTAGGGGTATAAATAGGACCAGTCCGACACTACCCGTTCAGGCATAAACAGGAACTATTCGTCTCTCCTTAGGACATGCTCAAACAAATGGGATCACTCCAACCCATATAAAGAGATCAGAACTGGCTATATTCAACTGGCATATTCCTAAGCGAATCGTCTCAGATTCATCCTAGACTAATCGCATTTTTGCAGGGTTATACATTTGGGATGTGCTTATCCAAAGAAAGTCGGTAGAGATAAACGAATGTGTAGCCGGGGCTAATTTTCGATCGCAGCCACAAGACGTGTCAATTGATTGTGGGTGTTTCGCAGCAAAACATACACACCACATACTTAATCCTAAGCAAGAAAGGGTGACATTTGTGGCACGCGCAACATTATGTTGCAACCACGGCGAAAATAAATGCTATACAAACATACATACATACATATTCAAAGAACATTTATCTTAACAAATATATTGTGTAGTTACAGCTAAAGACTTGAGGGACTGCGACGACCCTTAGCAAAAGAAGTAAGGAAGGCTAAGTTCGGGTGTAACCGAACATTGCATACTCAGCTGAGAGCTTTGGAGACAAAATAAGGGAAAATCACCATGTAGGAAAATGAACCTAGGGTAACCCTGGCATGTGTTTGTACAATATGGGAATCAAATGAAAGGTGTTAATGAGTATTTTAAAAGGGAGTGGGCCTAAGTTATATAGGTGGACGCCTTTTCGAGATATTGCCATAAAGGTGGACCAGGGGTGATTCTAGAATGTGTTTTGTATGATAAGGGTATCGAATTAAAGTATTAATGACGGTTTTAAAAGGGAGTGGTCCTTAGTTGTATATGTGAGGGCGTTTTGTAGATATCGACCAAACATGTGGACCAGGGTGACCCTGAATATCAGCTGTCGGGTACCGCTAATTTATTTATATATGTAATACCCCGAACAGTATTCCTGCCAAGACTCCAAGCGCTTTTGATTTCGCCCTGCAGAACTTTTTCATTTTATTCTACTTAATATGGTAGGTGTCACACCCATTTTTTTCTAAAGTTATATTTTGCGTCAATAAACCAATCCAATTACAATGTTTCATCACTTTTTTCATATTTGGTATTGCGATTATGGCATTTTTTTTTAATTTTTCGTAACTTTCGATATCGAAAAGTGGCGTGGTCATAGTCGGATTTCGGTCATTTTTTATACCAAGATAAAGTGAGTTCAGATAAATACGTGAACTAAGTTTAGTAAAGATATATGGATTTTTGCTCAAGTTATCGTGTTAACGGCCGAGCGGAAGGACAGACGTTCGACTGTGTATAAAAACTGGGCGTGGCTTTAACCGAAAGAAAACAGTTATCGTCATAGAATCTATGACCCCACCAAATTTCACAAGGATTGGTAAATTTTTTTCGACTTATGGCGTTAAAAGTATTCTAGACAAATTAAATAAAAAGGGCGGAGCCTCGCCTATTTTGAAATTTTCTTTTATTTTTGTATTTTGTTGCACCATATCATTACTGGAGTTGAATGTTGGCATAATTTACTTATATACTGTAAAGATATTAAATTTTTTTGTTATAATTTGACTTAAAAAATTTGGGCGTGTTCGTCATCCGATTTTGCTAATTTTTATTTAGCACACATATAGGAATAGGAGTAATGCTCTTTCCAAATTACATCATGATATCTTCAACGACTGCCAAATTACGGCTTGCAAAACTTTCAAATTACCTTCTTTCAAAAGTGGGCGGTGCCACGCCCATTGTCCAAAATTTTACTAATTTTCTATTTACATCATAAGGTCAATCCACCTATCAAGCTTCATCGCTTTATCCGTTTTTGGTAATGAATTATCGCACTTTTTTGGGTTTTTCGCAATTTTCGATATCAAAAAAGTGGGCGTGCTTATAGTCCGATTTCGTTCATTTTCAGATGAGTGCCCAGCAACCGACATACCAAATTTCATCAAGATACCTCAAAATTTACTCAAGTTATCGTGTTTATACGGACGGTAGACAGAAGACGGACGGACATGGCTAAATAAATTTCTTTTTTCTCCCAGATCATTTTGATATATAGAAGCCTATTCTATCTCGATTAGTTTATTCCGTTACGGATTACCGTTATCCGAACAAAGTTAATATACTCTGTGAGCTCTGCTCAGCTGAGTATAAAAACAAAGTATGAATTCAGTAAAGAAAAAGGACAAAGAACATGCAGGCGACACAGTTTTAAGAACAAAGGACAAGGGTGCTTTCAAAGGACAATGTATGAATGAAATATCGTAATAAAACGGAAACGTGAAATGCTTTAATACAAAGTCAAAATTTGGTGGCAGGTCTCGCTTTTATTGAACGAAACACAAACGGAGGGTAAAAATAAAGAATAAAGGTGTGCCATTCAATATTTGGCTATTTATTACGAACGACGATTAACCCAAAAGCTAATGTAAATTGTAAAGTAAATACCATTTGATATGCGATTTTAGGCGCGTCTTGTGGGCGTGACTCCTAAGATACAATAATTTAAAGCGACACTTTTGACTGCATTTAAAAGGATTTTATTTCTAATCACATGTGCTTGTAGGGTAGTTTGAATAGAAGCACGTTTTGGCAATGAAATTAAATATTTACTCACTGTAGGTAATCAAGTAGTTGGCAAAGAGTTCAAATTTACGTGCTCTGTGCAATTTGTGCCATAAGGCATATATGTATATATATATTCAAAACTTGTACGTACATATATACTATGTAACAAATCCTCTTTACTATCGACCATCAGTAAGGCAACAACCTAACTTTATCCTCATATATCGCTGATTGGTGAAGCGAGCAGAAACACCGGACGTTTCACAAGCTATGAGATAAAGCAGTACTGTTGGATACTTATATATTGTTAGCTTAATTTTATTGAGAAATATTTGTTAGGATTCTGTGTAAGACGGCCAAGTTGGAATTATTTTCACATGATATTATTTAATAACTGCTTTATTGAATGCCTTATCGAGTCAAAAATCTAGCCAGCTGTGCTTGGTTCTTTTGATCTTAAGTCCCTGAGCACATTCGACTGTTGCTTCGTTTTGCAGCTGGTGTCACATTGAAGTAACGTACGTTGAAAGTTTCGCTGCCACAACGAACACAAAAGAAAGAGTCCCATTTTGAATATTTGTTAGGATGAAAAATGAAAATACCTAATTTGCAAATTCACAAACAATTATAATTCTCAAATTAAGCAAAAGAAAATTTTAAATAGAAATACCTTAAAAAACTTTGAAGACTCCCAAATACCAACTGACAACACATCTGAAAACGTAAGTTCTTGAATTCTTTTTGTGTTGCTTTGGCGTTGCCGTTACATTACCCTGAGAACAAAGAACAAGGCACTTAAGATGTGTGTGTTTGAGGTCTTTGTTGACGCAGCGCAAGCGCCAGAACAAAAAAAGTCCAAATGTGTTTCGGCCTTTATTGCCAATTTAATGATTGAAAAGCAAATTAATTTATTTTCAACATTTTTAAAAACCAAAAAAAACAAAAACAAAACAAACAAGTAAAGGTGTCTTAATTCGGGTGTAACCGAACATTATATACTCAGTGTGGGCTTCAATTGTACATTTCACTTCAGATAATAACACGTGGCACCGCTCGTTTAAAAAAATTTCTCTCCATTTCCTCTTACAATAAAACTTGATAAGTGGAATATCATTAATTGAAAACTATTTTTTGCTAAGTTATAGCTTCTTACTTCACTTTTATGAACAATTAGAACGCACATACGAGCGCGTGCCCCGTCATGATATAAAAGTCCGTGCTTGGCGACTTTAACGCCAGGTGGGCAAAGAAGGTGTTTTTGGCCCTACAGTCGCAAAGTTCAGCCTACACAATGAAACTTCTCCTAACGGACTGAGGCTGATTGACTTTACCGTGCTCGAAACATGGTCATATCAAGCACGAGGTTCATGCATAAAACATACATCAGCTACATGGCTGTCTCCTGATCGAAATACTCGCAATCAATCGATCACGTTGTGGATAGACGGCGGCATGCCTCCAGTGTTTTAGATGTGCGAACGATCCGAGGACCTAACATCGATTCGGACCATTATCTCGTTGCAGCCAAAATACGCACCCGCCTCAACGCGGCTAAAAACAAGGAACAAAAAACACAAGGAAAGCTAGACGTCGAAAAGCTTCAATCACAACAGACTGCCAATGATTTCGCAACTCGACTCTCACACCTGCTCTCTGAGGGCACAACTCATCTGAGGGAATACAGGAGCAGTGGGAGCATATCTCCAAAGCACTTCATACTGCCGCCGAGGAAAAATTGGTTACCGGCGGCCACGAAAAAACACTGGTATGATGAAGAATGCCGCGTTGCAACCGAAAGAAAAGACGCTGCTACAGGGCTACGTTAAAAGCGAGCGCGACAAGAGGAGTGTGTGTGAACACTATCGTGAGTTGAAAAGGAAGCGAGACGCCTTTTCAGGAAGAAAAAGCAGAGCAGAAAGGCGTGAGTGCGAGAGCTTGAGCTGCTAGCCACAGGAATAACGCCCGAAAATTCTACTCAAAAAATACGGCGACAGACGGAAGGTTTTAAGACCGGGGCAAACTCCTGTAGGAATGAAAACGGCGACCTTGTACTGATGTCCAGAGAGTGCTTAGATTATGGAGGGAACACTTCTCTGCTCTCCTAAATGGAGGCAGCAATTCACCGCGCAGAGATGAAGAACCCGATCCCAGCAATCGATGATGATGGAATATATGTCCCCCGCCCGATTATGACGAAGTTATAATAGCATAACCAGATTGAAAAACAACAAGGCCGTGGGCGCTGATGGATTGCCTGCGGAGCTATTCAAGTTCGGCGGCGAGGAGTTGGTAAGGCGCATGCAGCCAGCTTCTTAGCAAAATATGGGCGGACGAAAGCATGCCCGACGGTTGGCATCTAAGTGTTCTTTGCCCAGTCCACAAGAGGGGATACTGCAAAATGCACCAACTATCGTGGAATCAGCTTCTTAATATCGCATATAAGGTCCTTTCAAGTGTATTGTGCGAAAGATTGAAGCCACCGTGAACCGGCTGATTGGACCTTATCAGTGCGGCTTCAGACCTGGTAAATCTACCATCGCCCAGATTTTCACATGCGCCAAATCTTGGAAAAAACCCGTGAAAAAGAGAATCGACACACATCACCTCTTCGTCGCTTTAAAGCCGCCTTCGACAGCACGAAAAGAGCTGCCTATATGCCGCTATGTCTGAATTTGGTTTCCCCGCAAAACTTATACGGCTGTGCAAAATGACGTTGAGCAACACCATCAGCTCAGTCAGAATTGGGAAGGACCTCTCCGAGCCGTTCGAAACTAAACGAGGTTTCAGACAGGGTGACCCCTATCGTGCGATTTCTTTAATTTGATGCTGGAGAAATTATACTAGCTGCAGAATTAACCGCACTGGAACAATATACTATAAAAGCGTGCAATTACTGGCATATGCTGATGACATGATATCATCGGCCTAAACACCCCGCGCTGTTAGTTCTGCTTACTCCAAGCTGGAAAAAGAAGCGGTAAAGATGGGTTTGATGGTGAATGAGGACAAAACGAAGTACCTGCTGTCATCGAGCAAAGAGTCAGCGCATATGCGCCTTGGCAACCACGCTACTGTTGGCAGCCATAATTTCGAATAGTAAAAGACTTCGTTTATTTGGGAACCAGCATCAACACTAGCAACAACATCAGCACTGAAATCCAGCGAAGAATCAATCTTGCCAATAATGCTACTTTGGACTAGGTAGGCAATTGAAAGTAAAGTCCTCTCTCGGCGAACGAAAATCATACTCTACAAGTCACTTATCGTACCCGTCTGCTATATGTGGGGCCGAAGCATGGACCATGACAACAGCAGGATGAAGCGGCTTTGGGAGTGTTCGCGAGAAGACAAGTTCTTCGAAAGATTTATGGACCGCTTGTTAAAAAACCGGCCCGTGGCGATGGCGAGTACGAAGAAGATTAATGATGAGCTATACGAGCTATACGCAGACATCAACACAGAGTCTCAGCGAATTAAAACGAATGCGGACTGCGCGCTGGCTAGGCAGGTTATGCGAATGAAAGATGATGCTCCGGCCAGAAAGTGTGTCTATCGGAACCCGCCTATCGGAAGCAGAGGTAAGAGGGCGGCCCCCACTACGTGGAAGGACCGGTGGAAAAGATTTAAACTCCCGTGTGTGACCCAATTGGCGCCGGTGGCGGAGCGAAGGAGCGACTTGGCGCGCTTGTTGGAGCGGCCATAACCGTATAGACGGTAGCGCAATTAAGTAGTAAGTAATAGGAAAATTGTGTACGCAAATTTATTACGATCCGTTTGATTTTTCTCGACGTTATGGCTCCCGAACATAGAAATTGCTTAGTCATAAAAGGGCGGTGCCACGCCCATTTTTTAAAATTTGATGGTTTTTTCCTGTTTACTGTTATAAATGCACTGGGAAATGAATACCATTGATATAAAGCTCTTTTTTGCAAAGATATAGCTTTATTTTTATTCGTCCACGACCCTTTTAAAAATCTTTGCATAAAAGTGGGCGTGGTCCTTAACCGATTTCGTTAATTTTTCTTCAAAGCATCCTTATAGTAAAGGCAACCTCTCTGCGAATTTGTTACGATAGGTTTAAACGATTTTTGATTTATGATTAATAATATGTGTAAATTGATTTTATCACAAGTGGGCGGTGCCACGCCCGTTTAAAAATCAAATATTTATCAAGAGTCTCAAATAAGTCCACACGTCAAATTTCAACATTCTAGGTATATATTTACTAAATAATCAGGTTTTTTATGTTTTCCAAAATGTTATATATATAACATGTGGGCATGGTTATCATCCGATTTCGCTCATTTTCAATACCAATCTATTCTGGGTCCAGATAAGCTCGTATACCAAATTTGGTGAAGATATTTCAATATTTACTCAAGTTATCGTGTTAACGGACGGACGGATCATGGCTCAATCAAATTTTTTTTCGATACTGATGATTTTGATATATGGAAGTCTATATATATCTCGATTCCTTTATACCTATACAACCAACTGTTACCAATCAAAGTTAATATACTCTGTGTGCAAAGCACTCTGAGTATAAAAATGCCAAAATTGACTTGCAGCACTTGCAGCAAAAGATATACTGGCCTTGCGTCAAACAAGTCGTGCCAGTCGCTTATTTCTCTCTGCCAACCGGCGCCATTGGTCACACCAAAGGAAATTTAAACCGTTTTCCACCTGGCCCTTCTAGCAGAGTGGGGGCCGCCCTCTACCTCTGCTTCCATAGGCGGGTTACGATAGAAACACTTTCTTGGCCGGAGCTCATCTTTCAATCGCATAACATGGCTTAGCCAGCGCATCCGCTGCGTTTTAATTCACTGGACTATGTTGATGTCTGCATAGAGCTCGTACAGCTCATCGTTAAATCTTCTTCGTACTCGCTATCGCCAACGCGTAGAGATCCATAATCTTTCGAAGACCTTTTCTCTCGAACACTCCCAGAGCCGCTTCATCTGATATTGTCATGATCTATGCTTCTGCACATATAGCAGGACGGGTACGATAAGTGACTTGTAGAGTATGATTTTGCCGAGAGAGGACTTAACTTTTCAATTGCCTACCTTGTCCAAAGTAGCATTTATTGGCCAAAGAGTAAATGGATTTTTTCTGATTCAACTGTTTGGTTTATAAAAAACTAAGCCTTTTAAAGTCAACAGCATCTGTTCGTTTATGAAACAAGTGATTCTGTGTCTGAAAGGCATATTTTTTTTAAATCTGAATAGCTTCATAAAGCTTCTGTGTTAAATGAGTATAATAGAATAAGCTGTAAAAGAGTAAGTTGTAAAGTTCGATTAATTTTGATTTAAAACACCGATTTCAAAATAAAACAAATTTCAAAATCTAGAATATTGAATGATAACTATTTACAAATGTTGTCATATGCACGTACCTGAAAAAACATTGTTAATCGTTTGGCACAGTCCTTAATTGGATACCTACAGGACTATTACTCATAGTCCTTCACATACACTACTTATATCCGAAACCAAGGTGCTAATATGCAGCCATTCTCTTTATAAAAATATTTTCTAAAGTGCCATTTGTGTTATTATATTTTGAATATTCAGTAGAGGCATCAAACTATAGAAGGTATTGATATTTGTTCATATTTAGGCTATCAATACCCAGTATAGTACAAATATATTTTTAAATTAGCAAACCTCTTAGTTTTAACTACTTTAAACCCTAAGAAATACACCAAAAACAAACTAACATTTGCATGCATAAAGAGTTGAGATATCTCAATAAAACTAAATGAAAAATTCAAATCAAAGAAATTAAGCTATTCGCGGTTTAGGGTATGCATTGCTTAAGAAGCAAACACAGCTAATGGATATGCTGCACGGTTGCCACTTGAGACCATTTCACATTATTATTCTCCCTCTCCCTTTATAATGAAATACTTTTGCTCATCTTCCATGCACTCTAGCATACCCCACCAGTCTCTCTCTTCCGACAATGCTTCCATTCAAATCCGACTTCAATTCTCCAAATAATGAGATGACCACGATACCAATATTGTACATCGACAGAATAAAAAGAGGTGTTGCTTTTACAACCCATCGGAAAATGTCACAAGTATTATTATATAGGCCATACTTGGAACAATCTGAGCAAAAGTAGATTTGAAGGTATAAGAAATAGATAATCTTGCCTGCGAACACAGTAATACCCTCCATTCGAAACTTAACTTAGGTTAAGTTTTTCGTTGAGATGCTAGCCTGCAAATTTCATATATGTAGATCGGTTCAGGACTCTCGACAGCTGTACAATATTATAAGCCCTTGAAGCTGATGGCACCTACACAATTAAAGTTTGAGCCTAAATCTGAAATTTTATGTACTACATATATGACCAAACCATATTTGGTTTAACTCTTACACGCATAAGGGACATATATGTCCCCGAGAAATTTTCACCATTTTCAGCAATACTGGCAACCCAAAACATTCTAACTTCATTTTGTTTAAACTTTGCTATACCTTGTTAAGCTTTAGCGCTGGCAACATGGATAAAAACCTTTATGTGTGTAAATACTCGTGGATAAAGAAGCAGAAATCTCTTTAACAAGTCATCAGTACTTAAAACTGTTTAGTTCTATCTAAACAATATATCTCGATAATTTTTTACTTGATGTATACTCACTGGTGAGTACAATTATTACTTTAGTACATACTTTTGGTTTTTTGGTAAAAGTGGTGAAAATTTAGCAAAAAAACCCAAAGGGACGCGTGTGTCCCTATATAAATCAAAGGAGACTTTTGCTTTCAACTATTAATATTTATGCTTTATAATTATTTTAGGTTTTCAGTATATTTTCTTATATTTTGGTGCCGAAAATGTTTTCAAATCGACGCAGAGAATTCTCGGTGCGGGGAGAAGAAATTATAGAATTCTTAATGGCTGATAACAGCGACGACGAGGATGGTTTGGTCCTTGATTAAGAGGACCAAACATTTTTAGCGCAAAATCTGGATACCGGGGGACTGCTGTTGAACTTGAAACTTACTCAACCCCTGTTGAGCAAGATGTAATTCTAAACCAGCCAACCAGTGCTGGTGCCACATCTTTAATTGGCGAAAAAAATCGTTATTTTTCCCCATAATTTCTAGAGGAACAAAAATACGACTTCGGTAAGGTCTATTGCTGATAGCAACGCTCTCTGAAGAGGAATTGACTCCTGTAAACATTTTCCATAAGGTTGCTGACTTCGAAAACTTGATTAATAAGATATAGCTCTTGAATCAATACGTTATGCTGAACAAAA